>CAKNWT010334576.1:0-15679 GCA_932066315.1 Andricus coriarius
ATGAAATTAAAGAAGCTCCCCAAGAAAAGAAAAAAGCACACTAGAGAAGGTTGGAAATCACAGGTCTTAGCGATGAGCAGAGAAATAGACTTGAAAATAATTACAGACACAAAAAGAGGAAAGCTAATATACTAGTCAAGGAAATTAAAGATAAAATCAGAAAAGAAGCAGAGAAGAAAATGCAAAACGACTTTGAAGGAAGCAAGAAACTATTTTATAAATAAAGACGGATCAATATGAAGGGAGATAAAAGTACAGAGTTCTTCAGCATGAGAAATAACAAGAGTGACATGCTATATGATACAGACAGAATACCAAAAACGTTGAAAGACTCTTTTAAGGAATATGGAATTGAGAGGCTGAATAATTGATTGAAGTGAGTTAAATGAAATAAATTTTAATTACCAACTGGGTTAGTGAAAATCACTACGATGAAAAATAAAGTAAAAATCACTGTCAACATTTTCGTGAAAAAAGAAGCCCACTTATCAAGAATTTTGATAACAGTTTAACTAATGAATATTCTTCCGAGAATTCCAGTGTCACTGCCTTATTTTGCCTTCTAAATTATTTGTCTGTCATAAGCCAGTTGAGTCCGAACTGATATCGCATAAAGAATTCAGATTTATGACAGTATTATGTACAATTTAGACGCACCAAACAAAGCTTTTACGCAGTATTATAAAATTTGTAAAAAACGAATCACCGTTGGATTAGAAAATCGTCGCGCATAACCAAGATAAAAAAAAGTTGAACATAAAAATGGAAACCGAGATGAAACAGTTGAAAAATTTATCCTTGTGGTTGACCATTAATTTTTTATTCAAAATAGAAATGTTTATTTTTTTATTGCAAATTTATATTTTAAAAGGAAAATTCATGCTCTTCGTTGAAAATTCATCTTTTCTGGTAGAAATTAATCTTTTTGGTGAAGAGTTAATCTTTTTTGTTGAAAATTCAAGAAAAAAGAACGGTTAAATAACCAATGCTGGATGTTTGAAATCTTTTCGGATTTGATATTGCCTTGAAACTTTTTTACAAATTTCCAGATATGATTTAAAATGATTCGAATTTTTCCTAAGAACTATGGAAAATTCAGCAAGATTAAAATAATTTTGCAGAAAATGTTCCAGATTCTTTTTCAACATTATCGAAAATCTCCTAAAATGTTTTAAAATGGTTTTAGATATAGACCCAGGTAAAAATGCTGAAACATCTTCTGAAATAATTCAATGTAATATTATTATAGTATATCTAATATTTTCTTAAATTCTGGGAAGACGAACAAAATCGTTTTTAAATCTTCTAGATTCTTTTTAAAATTCTTAAATCTTCAAAGCTTTATATTAATGTTTAAAAATAAAACCGATGAAAAAAGCTAAATCGTTTTTTAAATCTTTCATGAAATTTAATTGTCCACGTTGGTGTCTCATTTTTGTTACCGGTACCGACAATATCTACTCTTCGTTAATAAGCAGTTAACATCAGCAATGTTGAGAAGAATTTAAGAATAAATTATAATCAAATAATTATTTAATTAATAATAATTTGAAAGGACAAAAGAGGCAGTGAGGCAGGAATAATTTGAAGAATCGTGATTAGTTAAACTCCTATCAAAGATCATGATAAGTGAGATTCTTTGTTTTTTGAAAAAATGTGTACAGTAATCTTTGTTCTTTTTTTCATCTCAGTGATATTCGCTAATCCTGGTGGTTATTATAATAACATTTATAATTTAGAGTCTATTATTATTTGCACTAATGTATACTTATTTGCTCTTCGTGATTATTCAAATAAAATAAAACTATTTTTCTCCAAACACAGTGCTCTCTAAACCTATGATCTAATTGAATCATTTGATTAGTTGATAAGCTAACTGAGAAAATGGACGAGAAGCAGGGAGACTAGGAAGGCTTACAAACCTAAACTGATTTTTCAAATTAAAATGTTGTAACTCGAAATTGAAAACATAAATGTTCATATAAGCTACGTTAAAAAAGTTGCAGACAAATTAGCATCAAAGTAGCTTAATTTTAATAACAATTATATAAAAAATTTTGTGGTTTAAACGCTTAGTTTATAGTCAAAATCTCAACCAGAAACACAATGATAAGTGTTTAATTAATTTAACAGATAATGATATCCTTGATGATATAGGTTACTTCCTAAGCCTTGGTGATAAATTCTGAACTAATCCAAAGAACAAAGTCGTGACCCTGGAAGGAATTTTAGGTTCCAGTTAAGACAGAATGGAAGAAAATGAACCTTGTGAGAAAAAAACAGACTCAAGGTCATGAATTTGAAATAGTATACCGAAAATGCTTAATGACGACTATAATCGACACTTAAAATCTTAATTGGAATCTCTCGGAAGTTTTAAGACCTACATGGCGAGCTCAACTCCCTCATCAGTAAATAATTAACAAATGAGCACGTGAATTCTGATAATTCGACAGATACAAAAAATTATAATCTTTCTAAACATGTAGAAGAACCTGTACAAGAGATCATAGGTATTTTTGAATCAAGTATCCAAAAAAGTTGGGACTTGATTATTAAAATAAAAAACGTCCATAATCCAAGAAAACACAAGATAGTTCCACTCGATGCCAAGGATATCGAATCAGTTGACTGAATCGTGTAGAAGATAACTGATTGTGAGCTAGTGATTTCAGACATCGAAGAGCGATGTCTAAAAATTTGGAACAAAATATTTCCATGAACGAATAAAATAACCCTGAATAGTTCGAATAAAACCAGTAGTTCCTTCAGGTATCACTTGAACTCTTAATTCTTTAGTTGGCGGTACCAAAGATGAGAGAATATTATGGCAGTGTCCTTTCCATACATCTATCAGAAGAAGAGAACGACTTCCAGTATTGAGGAAGAAGACTTCTGTCATCCATGCTTGGAATAGATCTTTTCGTTCTCTTTTCGTTCGTCCTAAGCAATTTATTCAGTGGTTCCGCGTCAGTCGCAAAGTCGGGTATAAAACGACGGTACCAGGACGCCAGACCCAGAAACCGTCTCAGTTTCATTATTGCTCTGGGGGCTGGGTAGAAGAAAAGGAGCTCGATCTTGCCCGGATCGACTAGTGAACCCTTCTGATTAACTAGAAATCCGAGATAACGGACACTCGATAATACCTCTGTTTAATCAGTGGGTGTCTCCCAAAGGCTATGTTGTGAGTTATGCGATCGGTTGCTGGAAGTACCTCCAAAGGGGGCTCAATAATTCCATGAACTAGCGTGTCCAGTTCTTGTCACTCCTCAGCTGTTGTTTCTCTGAGGCCGCAACACTGGTTTAATGTTGTTGGCCTTTCACCCCTACTCTCAAAGTATAGCTCTGTACACTCCGCGGTATGATAGTGGTCCATTTTCGGGTAGTCCACCATGTACCAAGTTCGATTGTTCCCATCGTGTACGATTCCGAATGAATGGATGAAGTCCACACCCAAGAATACTCGTTCATCCATGCTTGACACATATGGATCTTCGTCATTCGTGAAACACGATCGATTTCAATAGAGAGATAACACGCGGCCTAGACCTGACTGAGCGTACTGTCCGCTGTCATAACTGCTTGGTTCAATGCCGTATGCAGGGTCGCCCCGTAGCGCATGTCTATTACGAAACCAATATCACCCATGACTGTTCGGAATGCACCGCCGTCGATTAAAGCAAGGACTTTAGGGGTGTTACTGATTCGGGCAGTCGTGAAGACTCGCAAGGTATACCCTTTGTCTTTTGGTGATATTGCTGATGGCTCATTCACCTTTAGTAGGGCCAGTATCACCTGATTCTCTTGCCAGGTGTTGTTTTTCTCTTACCCTTGTTCTTGTTCTAAAAATGATGGTTTCTTTCGTTTCTATTGTACAAATTATCGGGAACTTCTCCGCCAAGGGCGACGGAGTATCTATAGGAGCAGGATTCACCTCCTGAGCTATCCTTACTTCTGCTGGTTCCGTCGGCTCGAGCTTGTTTTGTTCCGGTATTATTCTGTCATCCTATGAGGTCAGTCTGAGGCTGGCGGAACAAAGGTTGACCCTTACGCTTTCTCCCCTTTTCTATTTCCCGGCCAATGCCTGGACAATTCTCATTCTTATGTGCTCACGTCCTCCACGCCGCACCAACGAAAGTAGTTTTTTGATGCATCCAATTTGGAAATGACCCTTTTCTCGACATGCACGTTGAAAACGGCACCTCTGGTTTTGAAATCTGGATCCGAAAAAATTAATAAGCCAAAAACTCAACAACCCAATAGCCCAATAACCCAACAACACAATTTTTTTTGAGAATTGTGTTATTGGGTTATTGGTTGATTGGGTATTAGTTGTTGGGTTATTGGGTTATTGGGCTATTGGGTTGTTGAGTTTTTGGCATATTAATTTTTTCAAATCCGGAGTCAAAAATAAGTGGTTCCATTTAAAAAAATGACTCTGACCTTGAAATAACCTTCAAAACCGAGTTCAAGGTCAAAGTCATTGGTACTCGTAGATGTCTTCCATTATCCCCTCCAAATTTTGCCTGAAACATTTTTTCGTATCTGCACAAGCCTCTGACATATTATCCACTATAGATTAAAATGGCCCATCCTGTATATATATATATATATATATATATATATATAGCTTTCATGGATTTGAGATATTGTTAGTAATAAAATTGCGTGACAACTTGGTTTGGCACGTCATAATTATGCTTAAAACTGGCATAATTCTAAAGTATTTATACAGTTTAAGTACAGAGAAAACCGACTAATGAAAGGCAAACAATTTAGAAAGAATACGAGGCAGCTATACTGGAGTAATTTGAATAATATTCATCAGTTAAACTCTTATCAAAATTCTTGATAAGTAGGCTTCTTTTCTTTTAAAGCAATGTTGACCGTAATTTTTATTCTGTTTTTCGCCCTAGTAATTTTGACTGAACCTGTTGGTAATTATAATGAAATGCAGTTTATTTTCCATTATTAATTGTATTCTTATTTGCTCTTCGAAATCGTAAAAAAACGCTTTTTCTCTAAATGCAGTACTCCTTATCAATTAAGTAGTGAAATTTCACTAATTACGAATTAAATTATTCTAATTCAATTGAAGAAACAAAAGAGGGTAAACAATTTGAGAAACAACTGCCACTCGACAGATATACATGAAGTTGCTTCAAAATTATTTAATGTGCCTGTTTTCTTTGGAGCCACCTGAACATGTTTTTTACCTCGTTTTTTACTCAAACATAATGATTTCGATCCAGGATTATGTAAAGTTTGTCGCAAAAGGATAATCTTTGCTGAAAAAAGATTTCTTTTGGGACAAAGGAAATTTCTCTTAACCTTAAATTTAAGAGGAAATTACATTTATGTTCATTTACTATAAATTACTTTAAATTATTCAACAGTTAATACAATCAATAATTTCCAAACAATACTTCCTTTTTGCAGAATTGGTTTGGTCATCACCTAAGAATAAAGTCGTTGCAGTTGATAATCCTACTTTTCAAGTTCATGGTGTTTCACGTTACGAAAGTTATTTTAGGCGAGGTGTCGTTTTTCCTTTAATACCAAATATAACTTACCAAGTAGTAACAGATAAGTATCATCAGTACATTGTTGGAATACTCCTACTTGATGATTTTCATTTAGCTCCATTACTGGTTGCTAAAAAGAATCATCGTATTCCCGATCACGATGAGTGGAACCCTATACACTATTCAAGAGTTAAACTGCAGATAAATGGCTGGATTGCCAATGTGACTGAACTAATTTCGCAAAAGGAATCTCTGAACAAGATGTTCTTCCGTAAAGTCAACAGAACACGCATCGCTACTGCCAGTTTCAATATTCCATACTAAATCTTCTCAAATTATTTGTATTTGTATTTATTCATGAAAAGTTCCTAGGGAATTCTGTTGCCAAATATGTGAAGTAATGAAAATATTTTATTCCTTATTATTTATTGTTATTATTGAGGAAAAACTGATTGATCGCGACATTAAGTGAATATGACTTTTAGCGACTGTTTTTGACTTGTTTATCTGTTAATAAAAATGAGGGATTTTCTGTTTCCCCGGAATCTGCTTTCGCAATTACTTCAGCAATATGGGAGTCAGGCTTTAATGCCTTACCTTGGTCACCTATTGTTTCTGCCAACCTGATGTTCCTCCTTCCAGCTCCAACCATGACGAATGCATCGTCCCGAAAAGCCAGGAGATGTTGTGCAATGGGCTTGCCAGCCTTCGTCATCATGACTGTGTGTGTGGCTGATTATTGCTGTCCTTTTTAAGGCAGATGATCACTTTAGGGTTTTTTCTCTCTCGCTGTGCAGATGTGGCACTTAGGTGTGCCGACCCACTCTGCAGATTTGTGTCCCTCCTTGACGCACCTCCAACGTGATTTGGTTCTGTTTGGACCAGTATAGATTGCTGCCAAGTGACCGAAGCCCTGGCAGGGGTAGCATGTACCAAACCTTATCATTTTCCGGACTCTGCAGGACATCTAACTCACCTTTAGATATCTTGAGCGAAGGAGTTTCGGCGCGAGCTCTTCATCTAATTCAGAAAGGCTTTTAGATTTTCCCTGAAGGCCTTTTTGGAGATGTTTTCCTTAGTGTTACCCGTTTGTTAACTACCGAAGTGGTTTCGAACCGCTTTTATCACCTCCTAGACATTCGTTGTTGTGTCGAGGTGCAGGACGTTGACCTCCGTGCTTGGAACGAGCTGGCGCATGCAATTTCTCGCGCCGACTGAGTAATCGAGAAAGGTGATCATCACCTGAAGGACCCCGAGAGAGTCAGGGTGAGGGGTTGAGAATTACCCTCGGAGCCAGAACTACTCTAAGAAACAGTAATAAACTAGGTAAGGAAATTTTCAGGTAAACCTAAATATTTTTCTACTGAATGTGCGGACATTAACACTGATTCCCTAATTCGAGAGTATGTGATAACTTATGAAATCCTGTTTAAATCTATACTTTGGAAAGACCATTAGCAAAAAGAGGTTAGGGTGTCAGCAAAGGGTAAAAAAAAGTTGCATTCTCAATCTTAAAGGCTTAAATAAAACTTTAGGAGAAAAGTGTTCTCGAGCTGTGCCAGAATTCTAAATATTTAATTCTTTAACCCGTTTCGTGAAAATGAATAATCGCGAACGGAGAAAAAGTCAACATAATTGGACCAGTGGTAATTCCAATTATGATCGGGAAAACAGTAAAATACTTCATTTTCAGGTTAGCCCCGAAATTAAAATCTGTAGGCATTTTAGGTACGGGCATGCTAAAAGTCCTACGGATAACGCTAAGCTAGGACTCAGAAACTTGGTGGTTACAAAGGGAATCCCTCTATCTGCTATAGTATGGAAGCATTCCGACGTTCACTATCCCTCGCTATAACGGTAGACAAAGAAGAAGGTAGCATTAACCTCAGAAGTACAAGGGATCGTAACACAAATAGTCCGGCACTAAAAGATTACGAAATCCTCATAGTACCTTTCAATCCTAATCAAACACCAGAAACACAAAACCCATAGAGAGCATTCCTACCCAAAACACTAGTGACAACTTAGGCACACATGACACATACAGTTTAAGTAAACCGAGAATAAGCAGGAAAAACAAGGACTATAAGCAAGGAAGAATTTTTTATAATAGCAAATATGAGCTGAAAAAGGAATCTCAAAAAAATAATGAGATATCGGAAATTAGTAACAGAAATCTATCGGTTACTTTAAAAAATGATGCAATTAAACTAAATAATATTTGGGATAATTTAGGAAACTCAGAAGAACGAAATACTTGTTCGCCGGAAATTTATGAACAATTTTTGAGCATAGGGCAACTCACTTAACAAAACATTAAATTCACGTCTAGGGCCGCGATCTCATGGAACAGCGATATTAGCACGTGAGCCCAAAAATGAAAAAAATAATTTATAAATTATTTGATAAATTATTAGAACGGGATATAGTAGGAACCTCTTGTTCTAATTGGTCAAACTATACAGTGATGATAAAAAAGCAATCCCACTCACGACTGAAATATTGGACACTTTGAGATCAGCAAAATTTATTTGACACTCGTGCTTCAATAACAAGTTTGTCGTTTCTTTTTCATCTCAATTGTGTTAAATCTGTTCGTAAAACATTCCAGTGTTTCGGTGCAATAATTGTCGGATCAAATTTTAAGTTACGTTTCATGTTCGGATGGTCAACATAATTTTGGCGTGTTCCTTTCTTTTCTTTTTAACCTTTTTCTTCTGTAATATACCTTGGTTAGGCCCCCAGGCCGAAAGTCTTGTGCTCTAGGTCCACATATCCTCTCTCTCTCGCTGCGTCTCCTGCCCTTTAACATCAGCGATAGCAGGCTGACGAGGAAGCAGTAAACTCAGCCACTTTGGTATCAGAACTGGATGAACAGGAACTTCTGACCGTGGTTCAGAGAAACGACGTAGACGCCTCTCTACGCCATGGAAACTACAACTCCCCTCATTTTTCGGGGAGACACGCACCATCTTTTCGTTACCGCGCGCCGCTTCGTAGAGAAACGTAAATCTTAATCACATTCGTCCGGTCGCGGCATCCACACCTCAGCATCCCAAGTACTCATCATCGCCCGAGGAAGTTCCCTTGCGTCAGGGATTAGTAGCTCCTCCGTCTCAAGAGCTACCACCTCCTGCCGAATTATTAGCGCCGTCCGTTTAGACCCCATCACTTTCCGCGGTCGCTCTCGTCTTAGGGCAAATTGACTTTTCACAAGTGTACGATTCGGTCGAACGTCTTCGCTGGTCAGAAGGCCTACCATCTACGCCAGGAAAGGGGTGGTCATCCCTTTTCTTTTCTTCGTTCAGGGGTTCCGTTTTTACGGGTTTCTCCAGCCAGCCTTCGCTCACAGACCTGCCAGAGGTCTTTGACTTCCTAGTGCCCACTACCCCAATGGGATCTCTCCTTCCGACAACAGAGAAACAGTAACCTCATATGACGGTGACGCACTATTTCTTTCTGCCAAGGTAACCCACCACACACTAGGCAAAGGGAATAATCGATACCCTCCTCCCGTTTCGCTCATTGCCACTGAGCACTCTTGAAAATAGGTGGTGCCGCACATATTTCAAAATATTTATAATTTTTCCAGGAAAGGCAGTGTGGCTACAGGTAATTTCGTTCACATACGGACAACTTTTTTGCTTGGTATTGACAGCGGGTATATATGAATTATTTGGAAATTTAAATTTACAAAATGAATGGTGCATAAAATTCCTAATTTTTATTGATAGATAAACCAATTAAGTTCTCTACAACAATGTGTGAAAATTAGGATAGAAGCTTATTTATTTTTCATTTAAAGTTCACACAGGACATTTGCTTACAAAATATATTCTTATAAAATAAACACGTTATAACGAATACAAAATTTTCATTAATTTACAGATTTGGTAAGATAATTTTCAAGGAACTTTTCAAGAATAAATACAAATACAAATAATTTGAGGAGATTTAATTTTGCAGTATTAAACAAAAAGGGAATCTTTAAGTTCTTTTAAGAGACATTTAGAAGCTTTAGATGTTCTGAAATCATTCAAAATTATTTTTCATGTGAAGCAGATTCCAAAGAATTTAAAATAAAAACTAAATTTCCAAAGCTTTCGAAAAAGAAAAAGTTTTTAAAAAGTTTCAGTACCATAGAACATTTTCTTAAGATTCCTGTAAAAATTTTAAGTGATTTTTCATTTTGAAAATAAAAGTATGAATATTTTTTTTTATTTCGCAGAATTTCAAAATAATTTTAGTAAAAATTCGAATTATTTTAAAATATATTTAGAAGGCTTAGAAGTTCGAAATATATTTCAGGAAATTTTGAACAAAATGTAAATTTTTGAGCATTATGAAAAAAAAATACCAAACTTTCTAAGCATTTCAAAATGTATTAAGAAAATAAAAAGCTTATCTTCAGATTTCCGGGAAAGTTTTGGGTATTTTATTTTTTTAAATTAATTTTTGTGAATTTCATGAAATTTCTAAATTTCAGGATTCAAAAAAAAATTGTAACATATTTTTTATTCAATTTTTTTAAATTCTACTATTTGGTTGAAAATTCAAATACTTGGTCTAAAGTTGAATTATACTTTTTCAAAACAAACACTTGTAGTTGAAGGTTTTTCATATTATATTCAAATTCATCTTATCGGCAAAAAATGTAACTATTTCGTTGCAAATTCATCTTTTTTTTGTAGAAAATTAATCATCGGGGTACAAAATTGATTTATTTAGTAAATAATTCAACTACTTGGTTAAAAATCAATTTTTTAATCAACAATTCAAATGTTTGGTTGAAAATTATTATTTTCAAGTTGAAGATTCAAGTATTTTGTTGAAATCTTGTTTTTGTTAGAAAAATCTAAATTTTTTTTGCAAATTAAATTAAACTTTTGTAAAATATCAACTAATACATTTTGCGTTAAAGTTCATCTTTAAACTTGAATAATCGACTTTTTGGTTCAAAGTCAAACTACTTTCTTAAAAGTAAACTATTTGGTTGAAGATTCATAATTTCGTTTGAAAATTAGTTTTTTTGTTGTTAAAAAATTAATTTTTCCAATGAAAATTGAATTATTTTATTAGGCATTCAACTGATGGGTGGAAAAGTAATTTTTTTCTTTAAAATTCATATTCTGGGGTCAAAACTTCAACTGGCTTGTAGAAAAGTCTATTGTTTGAACTGCTCAGCTAAAAATTTATGTAATTTGTTCACAATTCTTTATGTTAGCAAATTAATCTTTTTGGTTCAAAATTCAACTATTTGGTTAAAAATGTACATATTTTGTTAAAAATTCCTATTTTTTGGCAGAAAATTAATCTTCTGTCTTAAAAAAATGTGTTCAGTACAGAAATCAATTATTTATTTATAATACAGTATTTCAAAAAACAATTTTCAGATGTTTTGAGGTTTTTTGAACTCCCATGGAAATCCTTCAGGCTTTTCAAATCATTATGTAAACTTTCTAAATCGTTTGAAAACCTTTAAAATCAATTAAAATTTTTTTAGAATTACTAACGTGAACATTCAATCATCATCAGGGCGTGATCCTCAACTTGAAAAAAAAAGAATTTTGATTCAAGGAAATCTGTCTTCTTTTAAGCCAAAAATTGTGCTTAAATATAGCTTGAAGTCAAGAAATGTTTTCCTTACAATTGGCTGGTGATTAAATATTCAAGTTTTAGTTCGAAAATACATTACTCTTCTAGCCAGTGAGTTGCTGAATTGATTCAAACAAGGTTTGATAGCAAGATGTCAGTTCATTCCAATTTTATTGCTTTTTATTTAATTTAAATATTTCGATTTCACGGCTAATAATTTTTTAAGTATTTGTCTTCGTGGTTCTTCTGATTTTTGGTTTTAATTCCTGCTTTTGTCACTGTTTTCATATTTATTTTTATCTTTGTGTTTGCCTTGCATGAGAATTTATTTTGATCCCTCTAAATTAGAAGAAGGTCATTAATTGAAAGTATTTTTGCGATTACAATGCGGAAAAGAACAAAGCTTTCAAACACAAATAATTTAGAAGGACAAATGAAACAGCGACTAGTAAAAGATTCTCTGGAAGAATTTGAAGAATACTCATCAGTTAAACTCTTATCAAAATTCTTGATAAGTGGGCTTCCTTCGTTTCAAAAAAATGAGGGCAATATAGTTTTTGTTCTGGTTTTCATCATAACGATTTTTGCAAAACCTGTTGGTAATTATAATAACAATCAATTTAGAATTTAATGATTTATTTCAGTTTTCTTACTTGATCTTCCAGATCGTTGGAATTGAAAAAAAAAACTTTCTCAAAACGCAGTACTCTATAAATCTATTAATTAGCAAAATTTAACTACTTACTAATTAAATTTTTTTTTGATTTCGTTCGAAAAAATTCAGCTGATCGAATTGTTCAATTATTCGAAATATTGAGATTCATCAGTGGAAGACCACTAATTACTTAGTAAAACTATATTCGTTTATTTAAGTCATATTTATTAATTAGGAAAAGGTTCAAACTGAGCTGTGACTATCAATAAAAAGCAGGACAACTGCCACTCGACAGACATGAATAAAATAATTAACAAATTAATTATTGATCCACCAAAGTTTATTATTTTGAATGGAACTGATTTGAAGTTGATAATCAGAATCCAATAGGTCATGCAATACATAATTTCTAATCCAGACTTTCCTTTTGCAGAATTGATGTTTGGATTTTCTCAGAGGAACGTGGTTGCAGTTGAGGGTCCTCCCATTCAACTGTATGGTGTTACTCATCACGAGAGTTCTTTTAATCGAGGTAGCATTATCCGTATACCACCAGGGGCAGTTCGACCTGAACTACAAAAGGTAGTAACAGATAAGAACCACGAGTACGTCGTTGGAATAATCCCATATGAGGATTTTTGTCCATTAATGATCTCTGAATAAGAAGTTCTTTCATCCAGTCAAAGCATCATGCATAATTCCTGCCGTGTTACACCGTTAATTTAACTCTGTTTTTAAAATAAAATAAAGACAAAATTTTTGATTGATATTTCTTTTTTGAGTGGAAATTCCCCTACTTTCCCGCCCTTTATTACTTATTACTCCGCACCCTTAATTTCCTTCTGCCTCCTGCACGCAGAAATCACAACGACATGCCGGCTATCCACTTCGGAGAGCACGAATCACAAGGACAATCACTTTAACCTAATATCCTGGATACAATGGTGGCAGTTTCCTTTCAAGGTCACGACACCTCCTTTTCATTCTCTTTGACTCTGACATTGTACACGGCTGGAGCCGCGAATTCGATCACAAATTTAGTGCGTTTTTGGAAGTTCGAAAGAACGATGACGTCGTTCCCGCGTGAGTAAGACACCTGGATAGTATGTATTCTAGATACTCAGGATCTACACGAAACGCCCTGCACCTATCGCTGATAATTTCTTGAAATGAAATGCAGCTTTTTAAAGGAATGCTCTTTTACCCATCATCTCGTGATTCATGGCCTTTGTTAGGATAGAATCTCTTCCATTTGCAGCAATGTGAGCTAAACCCAGGATAACTTTATTACAAAGACACTAGAGACTTGGAAGTACCGCAGAGGTACCCAGGAAAATCGCAAGGTGCAACCTATTGTGGTAGAAGTGGGATGCAAAAGACGAGGGCTCATGGTTTTGCCTTGAAAGACGCCCATCTGGAAGGTGACGCTATTCGTTTTTGCACGATAATTACAAGATGAGATAGTGAATCTTGTTTTCCAAAGGGGCATCAATCTCCCTATGCATCTCACTATGTGTGGCTGAATCTTCAAACTTTCCACTTTCCTACACCTTTGTTCAAGCCAAGTTGTTGGTAAGCCTTTATCGGCATTGGTCTAATTCTCCGAAAAGTCCTCTCGTTCAGGATGGCTGTAAATATCTTATACAGCGTGTTCAGAAAGTCTTCGGCTTGTAGTTTCTTGGATTAGATAATTCACATTTCTTCGGAAGGAGTACAGTGCGTTCTAACACCAGCCATTGTGGAATATTTGTTTTCGACCTAAAATGTGAGGTGAAGATGCGGGCCATCTACAGCGAGATAGTGAGTACCTAGAGAACATGCTATACAAGTGTCCTACTCAAGCAGGAACGAAGTATCTCTGCAGATATAATGCTGCCCTAAGAGTGCTTTACTATTATAATTCTCCCTCTTATGGTGTTGGTCACGACCCTGCCCTGCCAAACGCTCCGAGGGAGATAGAGTCAGTTGTCCAAAACGATTTTCTTCTTCAAAACTTCAAGAATCAACCTATATTCGTGATCGAATTGTCGGGTTTGGCCGACTACAACATCACTGACAAGGAGAAGGAAAAGAAGAAGAAGAGGTATGAAGACCTTAAAAGAAATTTATAGCGACTATACTAAAAGTATTTGGTTAAAGTAATTGTCCTTGTAATCGGAGCTCTTAAAGGTGCGAAACTATCACTGGTTCGTAATCTAAAAGCCATGCCCGCATTTCCTTGCTGTCACTATCAAAACTAAGAATCGGGATTCAATCTTGAATCTTGTTTACGCCTTTCCGTTTGCTGTTTCCAATAATCCCGGGACCTGGCTAAAAACTTTGGATGCATCCAGAGCCAGGGATGAATCCGGATCATTTACCCTAGGCTTCGGGAACAAGCTTAGCCCAGAGGTGACGAGACGACGTGCTCGCAGACCGAGAAGACGAGTTCTCTTTCATTGGGGAGCCACGTTTCAAAAGGCGTTCGCGACTCTTGCTCTTATTTTAAACTAGCTATCGCTACCTAGAGTATTCATTGTAACTTGCCTAAAATCAGTTTCAACTTTCGAGTTGATTTTCGCATGTGGAAAAATCAGTATTAATTGCCGGTTCTCTTTTGCCTCATCTCTTATTTTAAATGCACAGTTCATATCAGAGCTATTGACCTTCGTAGTTGTCGGCAAGCTAACTTTTAGGTTACAATCCTGCACTTTTCAGAATGCCAGGTTAGCCTCATTTCAAATTTGTAAGTTACCGTTGAGATCCTCTCTCGAAATGTTGTAGCTGTCGGGAACCCAACCTCGCTTTTAAGGATTTTCGCGTTAATGAATCTTAATTAAGTAGAGTTTTAATTAGCCGTTATTAGCTCCTTTTTTGGGATAGCTTACCTTGTAAGTAAAAGTTTTCGTATAAGTTGATAGGTAATTGAATAAATGTGAACACCAATTTTTAAAGTATTTCCTGGCAAAATTTATTTAAGAGTAAGACGCAAGTTGATGCCTATCGATTTTTCAAATTAGGTTGAACCGCCCCCACTCTATGCTTTTTTTTTAGATGCGTAGAATTTTTAGAAATTGGAAGTGGCTAAGTAACGATAAGATTGGTTAGAAAGATACCGTTATCTATACTAATTACAATATGTAAACTAATTTAATGTAATTAAATTAGTTGAGCTTGTGTAATTTTCATCATTATTATCAAAAAACAAATAATTCAGAAACATAAATGAGATAGTCCCTCTTGTAAGATATGGTGCAAAAATTTGATACAAGCTCATTACTTTTTGTATCAAAATTCCTAATAACTGGGCTTCATTTATTTCAACAAAATGTGGGCTGTGATTTGTATTCTGTTTTCCTTCTTAGTGCTTTTCCATATTCCTGTCGGTAATTATTATAACATCTATAATTTAAAGTGCAATATTATTTGTAGTAACTTATACTCATTTGCTATTCGAGATCATTTAAATTCGAAGAAAAGTTTTTCTCCTAATGCACAGTGCTCTCTAATTCTATTAATTAGTAAAATTTCACTAAATACTATTGAATTTCGATGATTTCAGTTAGAGGAATGTAAGCGACTAAATATAAGTTTAAAAAAATTACTAATTATTCGACACCTCTGTTCCATATTGCTTCACGTGGCGGCTTAGGCGGTGTAGAGCGCCACGTCGCGTCGCAGACTAGTCCAGAAATTGTTCATTTCAGCGTAAAGATTGTTTATACCGTAATGAATAACTTGAATAAAGTAATTTTCAGACAAAACTAGTGAGGAAATACGAAATCACAAATATCCTATTATAAAATAAATGGTATTACTGCAAAGCTAGACTAATAAACCTATTTGATAAGTCAAAGTATTTACTAATTAGTTGAAGGACAACTACTTATTTTCGAGTCAAACTATGTCAATTTATTTAAGACTA
>CAKNWT010334577.1:0-12243 GCA_932066315.1 Andricus coriarius
GGCGATTGCTTGAGGATTAGGGTATTCGAAACAGAGGACAATGATATCAAAAAGCCTTTCGGATTTTATAGAAAATGGCATACTTTACAGGTAATTTTTGCACACTTAAAAAGTATTATTGAATATCTGAGATTCTGACCTTTAATATTTTGAATATTGTCAGCTAAAATCTTATTTTTAATATGTATGGATGCTCTACTTAAATATATAGATTTCTGTCCCATAGTCAAATCGCTAAAATATTAACTAGTAATATCTAGATAGTCGGTGTTAATATATATTTCTTTCCATGAAGACAAAAACGATTCGTCCAATCTAAAAATGGTATTCAGCAAAATTGATGAAATTTTACAAATGATTAATTTCGCGTTTGACATTTTTCTCATGTACCGTATAGTTTTGCTGGAAATGAAATTTTTTTTTTAAGTCAAGAATTGTGAAGCTACAACTTTTATAATCAAACTCTTTGAAATTTTAATTATTTCAAGTTAATATGAGTCGTTTGAAAAATAACAATTCTCAAATTGTTAATTATACTGTTCCAAAATCAACCATTTTAATTTTAATTACAAACCTAGAACATATAAAGGATGAAATTAAAAATTTGGCGTTCCATATGAAAATTCAAAGCTCAACAATTGTAACTATATATGATTTGATTAAAAAAATACAGATTTTAAATTTTAAATTTAAAATAGTTTAATTGTTATTATTTCATTCAGAATTATTATTAATTCCAGGGATCACAGCGCGAAAGGAGCTCAAAAAAGGGGAAATAGGGTAATTTTTTCACGAAAAAGGGGAAAATAGAGGAAAGATTAAACGTTTATTTTTACATGTGGAAAAGAACAAACAACTTTCTTATACGAAATTTGATATTTTAAAATAATTTTTAATGCTTTTTTATTATTTTTTCCATTCGAGAATTTACGTTTAAAAATGGGATATATTAGGTCGTTGGAAATCCATTCAAAGTGATATAAAAAAAGTAAGAAAAAAATTACTTAAATACATAATTTTAATATGTTTAACATCGCTCTGATAAATATTTCTTTCCAAGAGTTGTAATTTCTTCCTTACTATAATTAATACTTTCAATACTTGAAATTTCTTCAGCTTTAACCAAAGAAACATGTTATTATTTTTCATTCATGGGAAAATTGTTTTTCTTCGTGCTTATAACGTTCTAAAATCGCAAAAAAATATGAAATCCCAAAAATCCTACATCAAGACGAAAGTTTTTTCCGAAAAAGCAAAATGATAAAATGTTTCTTTGGTTCAAGCTGAATAAATGTCAGGTTCGGCATATTCAACTTTTTATTAATGTGTGCATATGACTCAATAAAAGAAACAGCTTTTTGCACATTTAAAAAAAATTGTTTTTGAGCCAAAAATTTATGTTTAAATTTCATAATTTTTTATTATTGTTCACTAATGAAAAATGTAAATACACAAAATTCGTCATAATTGTTGAACCAATAGGAAAAATTCATAAATAATTTATTTAAGTTCTATAATTATTGCTTTAATTATTATTCAATAATGGTTACACTCACTAATTTCAGAGAATTTTCCGCGTAATTCAAATATTGTATTTTCAAATATGTTATATTTAAAGAGAAAAGGGGAAAAAGGGGAAGTTTTTTGAGAATAGGGGAAAAAAGGGCAATTTCAAGAAAAAATGGGAAACTAAGAAAAAAAGGGGAAGACTGTGCACCCTGTAATTCTTGAAATCTCCCAATCCAATAGTTTTCAATTTTTAATTATATATTTGCTGAAATCTTAGACTAAAAATCTGCCAATTTTTAATGTTTGACATTGAAAATTAGAAATAAAAAATAATATAAAACAAAATTTCTATAGTTTTAATTTTTAATATTGCACAATTTAAGGCCTCTCAGTTCAAAATTGTTTTTTCTTTAAACTTAAGCTTGAAATACTCAACACTTAGAAACACTTCCAAATACAAAATAATTTGATTTTCAATATGCCTATTCGTAAAATCTTCTTATTGTTCAGGCTTAAATTTAATATATGATTTGCCTAATTTTGTATTGTTTTAATTTTTTTCTGAAGTAATTTCATTCTAAATTGTTTATTTGCAAATCCTTCGAACTAGTTTGTTAAACAAAGTTATCTTTGAAATTTATCGTTGAAACAAATTCACAATCGCGCCCTTCGAAAAATTGTTTAGATCCGCTATTGGTCATTCTACTCATCTTGCACCTTCTTTCATATGAAGACATGGGGTTGCAGATACCTGTTCATAGCAAGGGTCAGATATGACTCACGGACTTTCAGCAGGTGCGTGCAATGGTGAATTGTTTGACTATGAAGAAAGTTAGCAAAGTTTCCACTCTACCTGAAGTTAAGCAGTTCAGAGTGGAAATGGCCAATTTGTCAAATCTGTCAAGTCTTATGAAAGAAAAAACATTTTTAATGAAAATAATTTACAGCTTATGAAAAAAAATATTCAAACAATATATTTCTAATTAAATTCAATCTCACTGACGCTTGTTTTTACTGATTGAAACAAAATTAGTCCATTTTAATCAATTATGGCCTTTTTTTAAGGGACACAAATACACTTATTTACTATTTTACTACTATTTTAACTACTACTACTATTTTAACGATTTCAGTCGTAGAAAAATTAACTTTTAAAAATGAAAAACAGTACAGTTGTACAGAATGTTTTTCTCCAAAATAAATGCCATCATTTAACAAAATTCGATCATTTTTCAAAAATTGGTGAGAAGCGATTGCGAGAAAAAATTGTATTGCAAAGAACGTTATTAAAATAAATGAGTTTTGTACATTTTACATTTTTTTTCAATAAAAATAATGTTTTTTTTTTAAGTAACATTATCATTATTATTATTATTATTATTATTATATGTGTAAATCCATAATGAAACACCCCACTTCGTCAGTTATCAATAAGGGTAAACTTCCAACTGAATTCTGTCTGAAATTGACCCTTATTGACAAGCAAGAAGTAGGCTGATTTTATATGAACGTATACGTTAGGTTGGGTTGTAAGTAACAAATTGTGGCATTCTACATCGCCACAACGCAAAAAATTAGCGTATTGGGATCCTTATCCATTATAATTAATGCCGATGTTTTAACCTGGTGATATTTGAAGAAGAAAACCGAAGCTTTTTT
Source organism: Andricus coriarius (assembly GCA_932066315.1). Lineage (NCBI taxonomy): Eukaryota > Metazoa > Arthropoda > Insecta > Hymenoptera > Cynipidae > Andricus > Andricus coriarius. Next base: position 3,169 of record CAKNWT010334577.1, read on the forward strand.
TGTGCAAAAGAAAAAAGGACCCTAAATTGAAAAAAGGGAAATGAATATTTGACCTCAATTTTTTTCTTCGTCAGTAAAATATTTTTTTTAAATTATGTAAAAACCAAGTAAAAATTTAATAAAAAAAAGTACGTTCATTACATAAATTATATGTACTCCATGTGTTGTTATGCTGTTCAAGAAGTACACACTCAGTCAAAAACTTGTCGTGAAACAATAGCATCGTTCTCTTGCCTGTTTTATTTTGAACCAACTGAATAACCTCTTTATACAGACCAAATTATTAGGCTACAAATTATTCAGGCAAGTGAAAATCCTTTCAACCTTAAATTTAAGAAAAAATCTTATTTATGTTAAAATGCATCCTTTTGACACATGATGACATTTCTATAAGTGACGTACATATATCTTTTATGATAATTCAATCACCTCTTAGTTGAACTGCAGTATCAGAAAAAAAAATATAGACCGATTCATTACAAACAACATAAAATATATTGTTTCCTACAGGATGTTGTATGAACCGTATTTCACTCATCTAATGAAAAAAGATTTTTTAGCGAACTTATGAATATTTTTTATTTTTAAGGTCTTAATAAAAGATAAGTGATCTTCAAGGGCAGATCTAGGGAGTGCCCCCCCCCCCCATCGGGAATCAAGATACCAAATTTGAAATTTGAAAATTTTTGTATCACGTAAATAGGTACTTGAGGCCACTTCATTTTCTTGACAAATTTGAACCCCCTGATTATTATCAAAAAGAATAAAATTAAATAAAAATATCAATATCAACAAATCACATAATTTTCTAATCAAATATTGCAATTTTCAATCAAAAAAAGACGAGTTTACAAGATACAGTTAAATTTTCAATCAAATAATTACATTTTTAACCAAAAAAGACGCATTTTCAACAAATTAAATGTACTTGCAGTGAAATAGTTGAATATTTAAGTTAAAAAATTACTTCTTAGCCAAAAGGGGAACAATTAAATTTGCATCAAAAAATTATTTTTCTGTATAAGAAAGACGTATTTTCCACAAAATAGTTTAATTTTTTGTTCCCAACTTTTAAATATTCAGGAAAAAAGACTAATTTCCTAGTCAAAATAGTTAAATTTTTTAAATAAACATATACAGTTTCAACAAAAAAGTCTACATTTTAATTTTAAAAATTAGTTTTTAACCCACAAATAAAATTTTTTAACATAATACATCTGTTTTAATTGAGAAGTTTAATTTCCAACCAAGCCAATTATTTTTCTATCAATAAAAACGAACTTTTAACAAACTACATACATTTTCAACCAAATAGTTCAACGACTAATATACAAAAATAATTTTTAACCAAGAATAGAATATTTGAATTTCCACTTCGCTCGCAAGTTTAAGCGCGCCTAGGGCGCGCGACTTTCACTTCTCACGCTTTGCGCTCGATAATGGATTTATCTCGCGCTTTACGCTTGATAATGGGTTCAACTCACGCTGCGCGCTCGGACTTTGTAATTGTCCCACACTTGTGTATAGTCCTTTTAAAATTAAAGTTCAAAGCATCGACAACTGTAATTTGATGATTGTGAATTCTCTTTTGTTGAAGCTCCTTTTGCTTTAAAAACCCATTTTCATCAGGTATCTCGTGCTTCGCACTTGACTCTGTCTAAAGTGCAAACTTTTCTACATTACGTTCAACTCTATTATATCAAATTAATATTATATTTCTTTCTATACCTTGGTCTGAGACTGCTAATTCCAATATTACAAAATAAATTACAAATTTTATTGGTCACGATTACTTCAATACTTGTCCCTTATTTTGCATTTACTTTAATTCTCAGTTACCCTAAAAAATGCATCAGTTCAACAAATTTATATTATAACAATTCATAAGGAGCATTAGTGTTAAAACATACGTATTTTAATTGTCTTGTTTTTATAATTATAAAAAAGTGGCATCCTATAAAAAAACAATTTTGTTATTGAACATTTTATTGCAACTTGTGTCGTTTTTTCATAAATTCATTTCGTTTATTTTCAATGTTGTTCTTACGATTTAAACTAAAAATACGCATTCTAGCGTAAACTGGTTGTAAGCAAATTTGTAAATATAATTTGGGCAAAAAATGTTGTTAAGTAAAATGTTATTGTAGCCTTTGTAGCTTTTCCAAAATTTTATTTTTTTATTTTTAATATATTTTTGTAACCAAAGATCCTTTTTGGTTAAACAACTTTTTTCTTTTCATTTTTTTTTCTTGTGTGGTTTTTCAAAAATATTTATTTTTTTATTTTTATTGCTTTTTTAAGATAAGAAAAAAAACTGCACGTCCTTTTAAAAAAATGATTAATGACAAATTTGTAGCTCTTTTTTAGGTAAACAACTATTGGCTTAATTTTTTTCACAGCCTGTGTCGTTTGTCCAAAAATTTAATTGTTTCATTTTTATTTCATTTTTTACTATTTAAACAAAAAATACGCGTTCTATCGAAAAGTGATTAATAACGAAATTATAGATTTTTCTTTGATGGACAACTGTTTGTCTGTTTTTTTTTTGTATTTTGCGTCGTTTTTCCAAAAATGTAATTTTCATATTGTTGATGGTATTTTTTACGAATAATACAAAAACTACGCGTCTTATAAAAAAGTGATTTATGACAAATTTGTAAAACTTTTTTTAGATACATAATTATTATTTATTCTTCTTTGTTTGTATCTTGCATAGTTTGACTGCAAAATGGAATTGTTTATTTTTCATTATTTCTTCTTGTGCAATCAAAATTAAAAGTGTTCATTTTCGATTATTATAAAGCCACAAAAAGAATTATTAAATCTTAAAAAAAATGGTCTGAAAAATGTTGAAAATGCTCTAACTTTTTGAATCCAAAATGGCTCGCTAAGGAGCTTGACCTTTAGTTTAGGATGCAACAAGAGTTTACCAAATGCCAATCAAATTTGTACACACAAACATAAACACACATACACACAGCAAGACAGACAGACACATTCGCGAAAACCTGTTTTAGGGGTTAAGAAGGTCTTAAAACGTCGACATTTATTTTTTTCGTATCTTGTGTCGTTTATCTAAAACTTCAATTTTTCTATTTTTATTGCAGTTTTTTACGAACAAAACAAAAACATCTGGTCTTATCAAAAATTTATTTGTAACAAATTTGTAGATCTTTTCTAAATACAAAATTTTTGGCAATTTATCTGTTTTCGTATCTTGTATAGTTTGACCGAAAAATTGAATTTTGTATTATTTTTTGTGCGGTCAAAATATGAATTTTTGATTTTTTTTTAAATTTAAAAAGGCGTTGTGATAATTTTGAAGGGTGTTTAAAATGCGACGTTTTTTTAAAGACATTCTTTTATATCGTTCGTTGTTTGGCTTAAAATGTTCATTTTTGTTCGTTTTTTAAGATTTTGTAAATGCTGTAACTCCGGTAATTTTCTTTTAAATAAAAAAATAAAAAAAAAGAAGTTTTTCGTCTTCTTGGGTACTCCTAATGACTGTATATAGAAATAAAAAAGTGGTTTCAAAAATTTTGAAAATGCCCTATCTTTTTGGATTTTTTCGAAAATGGCTGGCTTACGAACTTGAGTTCCATTTTAAGACACTTGAAGAGTATACCAAAGTCCAATACAATATTTTAATTATTTCCAAAGTTATCGTGCTAATAGACTAAAAATCTACAGACATACAGACACACAGATAGACAGCAGACACATACACAGAGAGACAAACACATTCGCCAAACCCTGTTTTTCGGTTTCAGAAGGTCTTAAAACGTGGATATTTGACAAAAACGGGGAGGGGGCAAGTCTTATACAAATATAATTAATACCTTCTGTGATGAGAATGTAAAAAATAAATAAAGGCGAATTTATCATCTCATTTTATCTTATTTGAAAAGTTTTTTTAAAATCTTTGGGGGAACTCCTTCCTCACCCAATTTCACATACAGTTGTTAAAGAACATTTACAATTGCGCCCTTAAAAAAATGGTCTAGATCCGCCCTTGATCATTTTAGTTATCCTGCACCATCTTCCGACATAGAGTTGTAGATACCCTTCTGTAATGAGTTAGGCATAAGACTCTCGGACTTTAAGCAGGTGCAGTAGTGCATTGTTTGACTATGAAGAAAGAAAGAATATCTACTCTACCTGAAGTTAAGCAGTTACAGACGGCATTTTCTATGAATTTAGGTACGCTGAATTAGAATTTGTTTGTCAAATAAATGTATAGCCTATAACTTTTAATCTCGAATTTGCTTAAAATGTCAAAAAAAGAAACAATTTAAAAACATTCAATAATTTTTTCTCGAAAATGATAAAATGTATTGACAAATTTTCAATAGAAAATGGAGGTTTTTATGATCTTTAATCTGATTAATTAGAAAGTGCATTTTCAAAAGTCAACATCTCTCTCAGTATTTAAAAAAAATACATCGCACTCTTCTTTTTCATTGTGAAAATTAACAAGGCAAATAAATATTCTACAAAAAAATGTTTCATTTATCAGGATCTAAATTATAATGAACATTATTTTCAGTAATAGAGCTTAATTGTAAATATATTTTTAGCACAATTTATGAAACATGGTTTTATCCTCTGATAAACGTTCTTTTTGTCGTGCAGTACGTGCAAACAAACAAAAATTGAAAAATTATTATAAAGTAAGGAAAGTAAAATAAGAGTCTAAGCATTAACGTGACAAGAAGCCTTTTTTATATAGTTTAAGTAAACTTCTGTGCCTGGTATACAATTTTTGGTAAACCAGCAGCAACATTTACCTTTTTTTAGGCAAATTCCTATTAATACGAGCATTTCTCTTGCCAATAATACGTATGAACTAATAAGATTTTTATTAAGCGATATTGTTATGCTGCAAAGACCCGTGTGGAAAAATTTCGTGGCAGTCTTGAACCCTGCTAAAGCCAGTAAAGTTCTTTTCAAGCCTGTCTATTCACGAAATACTAGCCTGGTGCTACACTGGCGCTGTCTAGTTTTGTTGTGTGTTCGATTCAAACCTTTCTGCTTTCTAGTGCCAGCCTAGGCGTTATCTAGAAGTTCTTTATGAATTTGAAAATAATTAAGACTGTACAAATTTTAGCTAGTTTCTAGACAGAATCCCGGTTTGGACTTAAACAAATATTACAGAAGTGAATTCAGAAAATAATAATTTTTGAATTCACGATTTAAGAAATTACAATACTCAATCATAGTCGATCCGAGCGTTACATCCCAGTCTAGCCACTGGACAGTCAGCCTGTGGCGCGCCGGTCCCTACTTAAGACGGACTAGACAGAAACAGTGCAACGCCACGAAATTCTCCCACGTGGGAAACAAAGTTAGAATGACATTCAGAGCTATTTTTTAAACGTGAAATATACCTATTTTTTCTGGGAAAAATTGAGTCAAGTGCAGCAATTTTTCCAGTATCCTTTTACAATTTTCACTAGAAAGTTAATTTCAATATTTTATTTTTTGCTTATCATTCCATAAACATATAATAAATATATAATCACCTTTTTCACGACGATTAAAAAAAATTCTGGCCCTGAATCGTATCAAAGATCTTTTTTAAACGTGATAAACACTTAATATCATAAACGTTCACATTTTTGATGCATTCAATATGCAAAATTTACGTACTATTAAAGAAGTAAGCACATTTTTTAATGATTATTCAACCAACTGAATTTATTAAATTACAGTAGTGAAGAAAAACAGTTTAAAGCGGATTTATTTCAAAATATAAAAACATAAATTTTTGTGTTTTCTTTTCTGGAGGGCTGAAAAGTTTCTGGTGGATATCAAAACGACTTCATGAAAGTTTAAGTACAAAAATAGTATATTGTGTATCGAGGGAGTAAAGAAGGCTATTTTGAGGAGTGTGAATTTGCTGCACGAGCGAAGCGAGGGCAGCAGTCACACGAGGCAAAATAGCTTTACGCCCTTGATACACACCATACTTTTTGTCCCCCTCCTTGAAAACAAGCATGTGAAGCAGATAGAGGATGTTTGGTGTACTTGACAATTTTAGCTTATAGGTGAAAGGAAGAAATAGCGTACTTTGCAGAAGGGAGACTGTCGGGTCTAGCAATACAATTTTTTCAAAGATAAAGATAAATTCCTCCATATTCTCACTTCCGGGGGACAGTGTATGTGTGGCGGGTGTAAAGTTTTATGTAGCGGGCGTAAACTTTCATGTGTAGCGGGCGTAAAGTTTTTGTTGGCCCGGCGACGGAGTAAGCATGAGCAAACGTCACTGGGCTGCAAGCCGCCACTTTACGCCTGCTGTGCGTGCATGCAATGGCGCGGTTTCAAGGGGGGTCGGACAAAAAATTGTTTAGTTCGTATAAGGCAAACAAAGCTCAAAATGACGAAATATTCCGTTTTTATCCTTATTTCCAAGCGATTAATTTTTTTTTTATGATCCGGGAGAACAGCCAAAGTTGTATACAAGGATGATACGCGATTACGTGCCCATGTAATATAGACGTCATCAATAATTATTTTATGTTTGCTGACTCAAGCGAAATTCCGAAAGTTGGGAAAATCACAAAAAATGTAGTTTTTTTTGTTATCATCGAGTAAAAACTGTTTTTTTTCTGATACGCGAGATCCAAAAAAATGTTATATTATTGCAACATAGGTTTCTGTGCAGTATAGACATCACCAAAAATTTCGTGATTTTCACAATTTTCAGTACTTTAACTTAAGTGTGCGTGCATAATACAATTTTTCACACAGAAATATAAAAAAAGATATTTATTGAGTCAAAAAAACTCAAATTTTATGGCTAAAATTGGAAGTAAAATAATCACTTTTAGTGCATTTATTTATTCTTGAGCAAATCGTTTCATAATAATTTAATCATCCATTTACAAATATGATAACGGAACAGTCACGATAAAAGTGACTTTTTTCAATTAAATTCAACTGCGAACTAAGGAAATTTTCTATACATTAATATTTGTATCTTACCAAAAACATGAACCCCAAAACCGATGCAAAAGATGTTGCCAACGCAGAAGTTGTCAGTTTAATTCAAATATAAATTGAATGAAATTGAAACGATTGAAATTAATGTTTTCCAAGTTATGCTGAATGACATACAAATATTAAAATTGATTAAATTTAAAATAAAATTACAGAAACTTTCAGTGTGCTTTAAAAGGAAAAAAGCTTAATACTTGTCGAAAAAATTATTCTCATGAAAAAGAGAAAAATCACACCTATAAAATTAAAAATTTAAATATATTTTATGATTGCGCGGCGGACTTTTATTTCACTTATTTAAATTTCAATTGATTTCTTCAATTCAATTTATTGATATCTTTTTGCTTAGCGAAATTTTTTGCATTGTAGAAAATTTTAGTGAAATTTCACTTTTTGTGGAATAATTCTTCTTTTCTTAAGAAATCAAATTTGAATTTAAATCTATAAAACAGGATAAGAATTCATTTTGGTGCTAAACAACAGGCGGTGATAAATTTAAAGTAATAAGATTCACAGGCGGAAAAATGATAACACGGTACTTTAATAAAATATAAAAAAACTATATTGCACTTTAAGATATCAATATTATTTACATGATGGTTAAATGCTAGGAAACGGTATTTTAACTTATCGTGACTTTAAGTTCGGATTGCGCGGTACACACGCGTGTTTACTCGTTCACCATTAGAAAAGCACCAACTCAGTTCTATAGTTGAGGAACTTAGGTCATGTGGGTAATTAAAGAAATCAGATCAATTTGAATGGGCAATGTAAACATCACTTATATTTATTGTATTTCAGTTTTCATAAAAAAAATATCTATAATAATATGCAGACATGCACTGTTTCCCATAAAAAGTGAATCAAATAAACATTGGTATTTTTGAAATTCTTATTGAAACCAAAAATTGGTTTAAATATATAATATGCACTAAGACTCAAATTTTTGTCTTTAATTTGAAATTTACAGGCTTCGTTGTAAAAATACCCTGTACAAAGTACGAATAAGATAAGGAGATTCAAAAAATCTCGTTACGATCGATCGTTTTGTTGGGAATCTCGATCGAATAATACGAGACCATAATAGAGTGTCGTATGGCAAACCGAGATTAAGTAAATTCTATATTGATTCTCGTATCATCTCGCTCAAATGCAGCACTATTTATGCATAAAATTATCTTCTGATTTCCTATGAAAACTCGAATTTGTAAATTCACATTACTAAAACATAAATAATCAGTGAAATATGCCTTTGCTAAATCAAAAGTGTATAAATCCATTTTTGTGTTATTTTTTTGCTTTTTATGTATTTAACAGTCTGAAAAATCATAATAATTCATTTCAAAAACTCTACAATAAAGTGGTTCGAAAAATTACTTTTTCAATTTTTAAAATCCATGACACCTAAAAGTTTGTGTATGCTACAAGTATGTTATTATGAAAATTTGAGTTCGATAAAGAAATAATTCAGATATCCCAAGCGTACACTGTTAGAAATTTCTATAGAGATTTTACTATAAATGTATTGGAAGCAATATGCATATACGTGTTGTAAATTTAATATACCATCTCTTGTAGAATTAATATACATGTATAGTAAAACACAATGCGTGAAAGTTGAAAGTTCTTTGATGCACCCAAATCTGGTAAAATATTTAAAACTAAAGTGATGAACTAACATTCATCGATTAAATTCTTATTTATAATCAAAGTGCAACGTACGGGTAGAATTTTCTTTAAAATTCACTGTAAATGTCAACATTTTAAAGTGAGTACCGATTTATTTAGGTTAGGTGTCTTAATAATTCGCTTAATTGAACTTTTCCACTTAAACCCCAGTACGATTTATGTTTAACTAGAAAAAAACATTATGATTTATCATTTAGAATTGAAAATTACTGCCATAATTATTTTTAATTTATTGAAAGTGAAATTACCTGACTTTTCTAAAAGTTGATCAATATACATGTATATGAAATTTACTATACAGCCTCTTAATTGATATTTTATAGACCGAGTTTTTAGATTGACTATACAAATGTATAGTAAATCTATAGTAAAATTGCAAACATTTTT
>CAKNWT010334579.1:0-10726 GCA_932066315.1 Andricus coriarius
TAAAAAAAATTATAATAAAATGTTTCTCTTTCTTCTCCTTCTTCTTTGTAAATAGAAAAGGACACAAGAACAAGAAAATAAATTATCTCCTCTTCAAGTATTATAGAATGCAGTTAGGATGACGGTCAAACAGGAAGTATATGATTTTTCGGCAACTTTCGGCAACGTGAATAATCCAAAACTTTTATAATATTTGATTTTTAAGCTCAGAATTACAAGGAAAAGATTTTCGTCAAGCACATGAGCCTTTTATGCGAAAATTATTTAACTATTAATGAAGGAACCGTGGGCGGATGATTTGGCGTAGACGTACAAAATAGTGGAAAAGTACTGCAAATCGCATGTGAATCTGTTGTTTGTCGTGTAAATATGCGTGCTAAAACGAGGGGCCAACTCAAAAAACACAGTGGTTCTTTTAGACGACCAACGCAAGAGTGGTCGTTTTAGACGATCACTCCATGAGACGTGTTTTTAACATGCAGGTATCGATATATGCAACTGAACTATCTTCAGTTCTAATGACGATAATGAAGTCATTGAAATTGGAGATAGTTAGTTGAACTATCTGTAATTATTTACAATTTGAAAGAAGCATGTTCTTCTTCTTGTCTTCGTGCAAATCTCGATAATGCTAGTCCGTTTTTTATATTGGAACGCAAGTGTGAAAAATTTGCGGGGTACTTTTTTTCATGGGATCGTCCTCGTCTTTCTTGGAAATTGAATTATTTTTCGAATTTGGAATAAAAAATTTGATTTGTCTGATTTGTCATTGTATTTTAAAATTGTTTTGTATTATTTTGTAATTTTGTATTTTTTGTAAATTTATATTCTTAAATTGATCAAAATGAAAACTTTAGTTTGTCTATTATTTAAAAAACCATAAATGCTTCCTCTATGAGGAAGCAAATACATTTGATAACGGGAAGCAAAGTGCTCGTGAAATGAGCACAATATAAATACAAATAAAGTGGAAAGATTCGAGATCGAATTTACAGCTAGTTTAAAATATTCTTTTATTCAAAGTAAAAAAAAAAAATATTTAGAAAAGGTATACAAATTTTTAAATTGTAGAAACTTATACTATAATACTTATACTTGAACTTATACTTATATTATGAAAAATATCATTGAAAATAAACAAACTTAATTTATGCAAAAACGATACAGTTTGAAATACAATGTTTAATAACAAAATTGTTGTTTTTATGGAATGCGAATTTTTCTTTAATTATAATTACAATACAATGAAAATACGTCTGTTTTAATACCAATGCATATTATGAATTGTCATGATATAAATTAATTGAAATTATATCAATTTTCACGGTAGGTGAGAATAAAATTTTATTTTGCAATATCTGAATAAGAAATCCCAGGCCGAAGTACAGAAGTAATATACGTTTGATACAATAGTGTTGAACATAATGTTGAAAAGTTCGCATTTTGGACAAAATCGAAGCTTTTTTGAAGCTATTTAAGGGTACTTAAAGGATTTAAGAAAATATAATAACAATATTTTCTTATATTGTTTGGAAAATTTTTAATGATTTTTTGTTTTGAAAAATTAATGTTGAAAGAATATTTAGAAAAAAATTTTCAAAATTTTCAAAAAGAATATGGAAGATTTCAAGGCAATTTTTTTAATCTTGCCGGATTTTCAAAAAATTGTTGGAAGAATTCGTGTTCCAAGATAATAGCAAAATTTCCATTAGATTCCTGGAAATTTTTTAATGATGACCATATTGACTACAAGGAGACGCAATTTTTTAAAGTCCATTTTTTTATTTCATTCTAAAATCTGTACCTACATTTATATATATACAGATACAGTGACAGTTTGGTAAAGCGCCGCGGCAATAAATCTATCAACTGTTTTGACCTTTTATATTTGAGATACGCAAGTTAGCCAATGAGGCTGTTAAAATCAACCTTCGCTTTATCATTTAGTTATTATTCAAAAATGCAATTGTTGTAACTCATGCAACGATCCTATTCCGAAATTTTTCGGAATTTCCAACATTCTTCTCAAATTCTAGAATGTTCTTTATTTCTTTTGAAAATATTGTGCAATGTTCTGAAATATTTCAGAACGTTCTAGAATTTTCAAAACTAATCTCTAATACCCTGAAAAGCTCTGGAATTTTCTAATATGTTCAGGAATGTTTTGTGATTTTTAGTTAGATCTCAAATGTTTTCTAGGGAATTGTAGAATGTTCTTCCGATTTCTATATTCAAAATTGTTCAGGCACGCTGCAAATATTTGGGCTACGCTCACCGAATTTCAGTGAACCTAAACACAGCCTTCTAGGTTACTCTAGAATGTTATCGAATGTCGTCATTCTGGAAATTTTTTACAATATTCTAGAGCGTTCTAAGATTTTCTTTAATATTCTGCATTCCGACTTTCTGACGCAGAAATGAAAAGTTGTATTCACCCTACATTTTTGACATTTTTAGCAACTTTTTTGGATTTCCCTAGACTATTCTGTAATATTCAAGAATTTTGCGGATTATCTTGAATATTCATTTACTAGCAAAAATAGGGCGTTGCACGCGCTTATTACACTTTTCTTATTTTGATTACCTAATTATCAAATTGAAATATATGCTTCAATTTAAAGTACTATAAAATATAATTGAAAATCATAAATGAAAATAAATAATAGAATAGCTGTGGGTATTTGATATCGTAATGAGGTGTTCTTAAAAGACATTCTGGAATTTTGAATCTTACTGATGTCTTCCATTTTCGACACTGATCAATTTTGAAAATGATTACAATTGACAATTGGCCAACTTGTATAGTTTTTAATTTTAATAGTTTGAAATGATGAATTTTTCAACGTTTCATTGAAATAGGTCCAGCTTAAATGTTTGCAATTAAAGATCCTTGTATTTTTAGTAAGTAGAATTTAAAATGATATAGTTACAATTAAAAACTGTTCAATTTTAAAAGTGTACAAATACAAATTCTTAAATTTGGATGAGTTTGAAAACTAAAAGTCAAGTTTTCAATTCCGAATCTTCCAAATTAAAAAAAGTTCGAAAGTATATCGTCAAAATTACAAAGTTATTCATAGTAAGACTAAAAATTTGTATATTTTTAAACTTAAGATTGTTAAAATTGAAAACCCTCCAATTTTAAAGATTTTAGAGAATTTTGAAGTAGTATAAATAAAAAGTCATAAATCTGGATGACTTTGGAATTCTGAAGTCAAGGTTTCAGTTCTAAATATTGAAATTCAAGCTATTTCGAATGTAAATCATCAAAATTACAGACATTTTTAATTGCAAATTGGCAAAATTAAAAATTCTTTAATTTCAAAGATTTAAAGTTTAAAGTTCTGCATTTTTGAGGAGTTACAATTGAAATTTCTTGAATGTTGAAAATATAGAATCGAGAATTATTCCATTTTCATGATTCGATTTTTTTATTTTCACGATTTTCAATTTAAAATCCTTCAATTTTTAAGATTTACAATTGAAAAAACTTAAATTTTGATAATTTGGAAATAAAAATTCTTAAATTTTGATGATTTGGAAATCAAAAATCGAGTTTTTAATACTTAATTTGCCAAATTAAAGTAATTTATAATGCTAAACATCAAACTTTCAGAATTTTTAATTGTAAAACCTAAAACTTGCAAAATTTTTAACTGTCAAAATTAACAATACGTTCAATTTCAATACAAACAAAAATTCTTGAATTTTGATTATTTTCAAGATCAAAAGTCAAAAGTTCAAAATTTTCCAATTTAATGAAATTTTAAAAGTAAATCATAAAAAAAAACAGAATTCTTAATTGAAAAACTTGAAATTTATATAATTTTTCAATGTAAAGTTTCAACAACAAAAATTCTTCAATTTTTTAAATTTTCAGTTGAAAGTTCTACAATTTTAAAGAGTTACAATATAAAATTCTTGAATTTTGAAAATATGGAATTGCAAATCGTTTAATTTTCAAGATTTATACTTTAAAGGTATATCATTTTGAGCGTTTATTTTGGAATTGTTAAGTTTAAAGATTTGAAATAGTAAATTCTTTAATTTTAACGATTCACAATTTGAAATTCTTCAAACTGAATATTTTTGGTTCATTTTTCATACAATTTTTATTTGTAATTTTTGATAAATTAATGGCCTAAAACATAAATAATATGAACATGTTATATTTATTTTCGAAAGACATGTGATATTTATGAGTGAACTTTATATTCGAAAGATATGTTGAATCAACATATCTTTCATTTCAGAATTCCATGTTGTCGTGATGTTTTGATGCAACATTAAAGCAATAATGTCTTTCGCAATGAGCGCATTTCAAGAAGTAGAAATTTGTTCAGAAATCTGGTTCTGATACCACAAGTTATTATTTATGTTTTCAGGCCGTTAATTTATGAACAATTATAAATAAAAATTGTATGTTAAATTAAAAAAAAAATGGCTCGATTTACGCTATAAGCGTGAATGATGAACTATCGATCTTAGTTCATGTTTGTATTGGAAGTGCATAAAAACCTAATTTTATCGCAAAATAAACTTCAGAATTGTTTTTTTTCTCATTCCGAAAAACCCCCAATACACATTTTCAAAAAAAAAAGAATCGGGAAAAATACTGAAATTCACCATTCAGTCTAACCTTCACCTCAAAATTAATGCAAGATTGCTATTTAAACTACAGGCGCGAATACATACAGGATGGCGAAACCAGCGATCGTTTCCCCCCTCCCCAGGATTTTTTGACTTACTTCATTTATTTCTTTTTCATTTGAAAATGGTGAAAAATTATAAAAAATATTAACATTTGAAAGATTGCAAAAGGTTATTTATAATAATCTTAAAATTCATTCATTGACGAATTTTAAAAAGCGTGTTGCTTAATTTAAAAATTAATAATTTCAAACGAAGTTTCGAAGTGTTTAATTTTTAATGATCTAATTATCTTTGGATTAATTATTTTTAAAGCCTCCAATAAAATTAGAAATCAAAAAATTTCAAACAGCTTCAGAATTATTAAGCTTTGATGGTTTTGTAACGGGTCAGAAGAATCACTTTAAATACTTTTTATTGTGCCTGAACTATATCGCAAGACTTCTTTATTTTAAAAGACCTATGTCGGTCAGAGGTACCAAATAGACTAACTGCCCCGTACAAGGGAAGCAGTGGCAACGGGCCCCTGCTTCTAGGACTCGAAGAGTGGGGAGGATGGAAGATCCTTTGACATTCCTGCTACAGTTTCCAATATTTAAAATTCTTAAAATTGGACCGGTAAAAATGACAGTGAATGTTTTTTTTTTAATACAGAAATATCATTCTTTAATAATAAAATTTATTTAATCACTTTGCATGTCATTTGATACTACATGATATGATACCTTTTAATCATTTTTATCATCTTTAAAATTTCTATATTTTCAATTTCATATTATGGTTTGGAATGCGCAATTCTGAAATAGTTTATTTTTTCAAGCCTTGAAACTAAAGTTGTTTAGCTTCAAAAGTTTAAATTATCTAATTTAAGTATGAAAATGTAATCCTAAAAGTAAAAAATAAAATAAAAACCCTTTAGGGGACAGTCGGGTAGCCCTGGGTTGCCCCGGCCACTCATGACTTTGAAAAAACTGTGCTATCTCCGGAGATAAATCATCATGTATAAAAAAATAATCTGGTCTAAATATTTCGTCTCTAGAAAACTAGTGCATTTTGTGAAATATAAACAAGCTTTAGGATCAAATATTTGTATAACTAAAAAAATAGTAGGTTGATTTTTATTGGGATACATAAATTCACTTTTGAACTATGCGACACGTAATTTTTGTTTAATTATTTCTCGTATTTTCTTATTTATATTAGTTTTACTGAAAAATGTCACAGTCCGGTAACTCTGGACATTTCGAGTCCGGACAGAATTTTTCATGCTTGATTTCCTTTATTTTCTGTCAAAAATTGTCAAATGATAAATAGACACTAATAACTTAAATGAATTACATAAGACTGTAACAACCTACATCTGTACTGATTTTCTTACTTTCGGTGAGTATTTGTTTTCTGTTTAAGGGTTCTTGTAGTTTCAAAGTAAGGTTTTCAATAAAAATATACTTGCTCCTTTCAGAATGCCTAAATTTAAAAATAAATCTACGAAAATCTCGGTATCCGGGGCTACCCGACAGTATTTTTTCCTAACCTATTTTAGGCCTCATTTCAATTGCCTTTTTATCTTTTACCCCAAGTTTGTTTCTTATACATCTAATTGCACATTGCTGCTAGAAGCACTGACATTATAACTAACCTTCTATATTAAAAAAGCTTAAGTGTCCGGTAATACCCGACTTTCCCCTAAATCTTGGAAATCCTATAAAAATCCTAGGAAATTTATTGAAATACCTTGAGAGCTTTTAAAGTCCATTGAAATATTATAAAAACCTTTGAAATCCCGTGAAATTACATGAAATCTGATGATATTCTCTTAAATGTATTAAATTACTGGGAGCTCTATGAGATCCTTTGAGATCCTGGGAGATTTATTAAAATACCTTATTGAAAGCATTTAAAATCCCTTAGAATTACTAAAACCCTAAAAAATCAATTTTCTTAAAAATTCTTTGAAATATTTTTAAATCTTGGAAATCTTCTGAAATCCCTTGGAGTGTTTTTCAACTTTCTAAAATCTTATAAATCCTACAAAATCCTTTCAAATCTTTCGGAATTTAAGGCAATTCTTGAGAAGTGCATATTAACCGAAATATTTGAAATTATCTTCAAATCTTTGAAATGCTACGAAATCCCTTTATTTTTGTAAAATTCTTCGGAGTTAATGGAAATATCATAAAATCTTTTAAATTTCATTGAAACATTTAAAAGCTTTGAAAATTCCCTAGAATAATTAAAATCTTCGAAATTCTATAAATTCCCTTGAAATCTGAAATTCACGAATAAATAATATGTTCATTTTTTTAACCTAGAGATTTTTAGAGGAAATGAACTAGGCTTTTTGAGATAAGAAAAAAGAACTCTAAGTTCGAAAAAGTATGCTATTAAAAAAATTTAATTTTAACTTCAAATACTTCAAATTCAGAAGAGTTCCAATGTTTTAAATGCTTTTATATTTAAATTGCACATTTTTGCGTCGTTTGTTCAAAATTGTATTTTATTTTAGTTTTAATGTTGTTTTTCCAAGGTAAAACTAAAATTATGTATCCTATTAAAAAGCGATTCATAACAAATTTATAGATCGTGCGTTGATTGTCTAACAATTTTCGTTCGTTTTTTTTGAATTTTGTAAATGCTGTAATTCTTGTAATTTTGTTGTCATCAAAAAAAGTTCTGGGATAAATTATTCGTATTTTTGAGTACCACGCATAGCCGTACATAGAATTACTAAATATAAAAAACTATTCTCAAAAATTTTCAAAATGCTCCAACTTTTTGAATTTTTATCAACAATGGCTGGTTAACAAAGTTGGCCTTCAGTTTAGGACACTAAAAGAGTATACGTAAGGCCAATTCAATCAGTCAATTCTTTTGAAAGTTATCGTGCTACAGACTAAAAATCTACGGACACACATGCACATAGTCAGACTCATTTGCGGAAACCTGTATTTCGGGTTTAGAAGGTCTCAAAACGTGGAGATTTGACAAAAATTGGGACGGGGGCGGGAGGGGAAAATTTTACACAAATCTAATACTTTCTCTGATGAGAATGTAAAAATGAATTTAAGCAGTGAGTTAATGGATATTATTTATTCTCAAACTTACAGTTGTACCAACAAAATAAATTATAATATAGTTAGGATAAAAAGTGTATAGGCACATCTGAGTAGTTTTTGATACCATCGTTACGAAATACGTAGTTATGAAACTTCCTTTCTTCACTCGCTTCTGTTTCAGGTTTTCTGGACTGAGTCTGAAATTAAAGATGCGTTTATTAAAACGAATTCTGAAAACTCATGACACAGGGGAAGCGAACGAGTTATTCCACATTTTTTTCATTAGAAACAGCTTTCCTTCACACATCATTGAAATATTATATTGTACGAAGTTCTATTTTCAATCAAATCTACATTTTTAGATCCTCCCTGATCCTGAAAACGTCTTCGGTACCCAGTGCCCATCCACTCAGTTGGGGTAGCGGTATTTTATAAGTTAATTCAGTTACATATTTATAATTAACAAATCAGGAGATCCATAGCTCCTTATTAAAAAATGATTGCATAGAACATATAGTCAAGGAGAAAGAATTAAAAAGCAATATTTTTAGTTTCATAAAATATTATTTAAATTGAATATTTTAAAATATTAAACACAATATGTGTGTATTTTAACTTATTTATTTTGATGTACAGTACTTACCACTTTTTGATCCTTACATGTCGAATCAAAGGCTACTCTGACAACATGCATCTTTTGAGCAATGATTCTGTCCAGTTGTTCAATACATTCAGAAATAGTTGGTTTTATCACATTTTTATGATTTCTTCCATTTTCTTGGAGTAGACCATTTGAAGTGTCCCATACGACGAGCATACCAGGTAAACCATCCGTAATCCTTTTTCTACACAATCTTTCTGCTTCAGCTTCTTTCGTCTTACATTCATAACTTTGGAGCCTCGAGCAGATAATGAAATTACACAAATGAGGACATGCTTCTCTGGACTCTACGTCCAAAATTTCTGTACATACGTCCATTGTCTTTAAAGCGTCTTGACTATTCGTTAGCTGATTTGTAACACGTTGGAGATCAAATATAGTGTCTACAACACCCATGACAGTTGTTTCCTTGAAAAGCGTTACAAAGTTTGTCACCTTCGAAAGATCCATATTTTCTCTGATCATCAGAGTAACGCCACAATTACGCCAAAAATTTAGTCTAAGTTTATAGTAGTTCCTATCGCTTCTGACTGTTGAAGTTACTACTATATTGCGCGCCCCTCGAGCCACTAAGAAATCGATGAGTTCAAAACCAAAGGTCGAAATTCCTTCAATGATCAAGTAGACTTTAGAATCTGAAGCATAAAACCTGGATATAGCTAAGGCTTGATTGCTCTCTTGAGGCTGGATGTTAATCACTGTCTGTAAATCAAACAATTTGTTAAGAATATGAAACTCAATCAAGTTCAAATGAATTGAAATGTCGCGAAATACTTACAGTTTCAAGATTTTTATGTGATGCAACATCAGCAATTGCAGTTTGCAACTTATCTCTAGGATAAGTCTTATGGAGCAGAGGCAGAACAGCTCCTGAATTTAAACCTTCCTTTATCATTGATGACAAAATCTGTCTAACTTGTAAATCAAGAGAGAGAACTTTCTTTGGAATGAATGCAGAAATAACGACCTCCTTCCAGAAAATGCTCATACCAAAATATTCGTGAACAGCATTTTCTAATTCTCCAACAAAAATCAAATGGCCTCCTGTCTTGATGCAAGATAAATACGTCTCTACTAATTTAAAATTACAATTGTTACAAACCACAATGTCAACTCCTGTTCCTTCTGTTTCGAATAACAGTTGATCTCTGAAAGCTATTTTTGCGGCACAGAGAATATTGTTCTCCGAAATTTGAGGATATCGTGAGCGGATGAATTGTCTTTCTGTTTCCGTAACGTAAGTGGTGAAGATCTTCCATTTTTCATGCTGAGCTACATTGATGGCTGCCTGGCCGTAACTGCTGCAGCCGTCCACGATCAACACTGCTTTATTATTGATTAAGGAGTACCAATTCATCGGTTCGTATAAGCAGAGGGCACCGTAGGCCACTGTGTACGATAAAGGAACTGTTGCAGCTTCTTCGTATGTCCAAGAATCAGGAATCGACCAAGTATATTCAGGATTAATCGAAGCGTAGGTTGCAAGTGTGCCGCTTTCAGAAATTCCCATGATTCTAGTACCTTCTGAATTTACACCGGAGAATGAGAGACCGAATTTCTTCAACTGATATTTGCTGCTTGTTACATCTGATGATGAATCTTTTATAGTTGGATTTAAATCCTGTTGATCAATAACTGCACACTTAATCTTAGCATGTGTTTCGAATATAAGGTTGTTAATAGGAGGCCCTTCTGTCCATGCAATAGTTTCTGAATTTCCTGGATTGAGTTCCGTTGTGAATGAGAATCCTTTATCTTCATACGGTTCGGGTACTATGGTTGCCAGAGTAATTCCCATAATCTCTACTTCTTTTGATGAAATAATGTTCAACTCACGACTGATACATACCGATATATCTGTTAACAAATAAAAATGATTTTAATCTACTTAAAATGCAATAAAACTTGGTAAATTAAGCAGACGTAATGCAATGTTCAACTTGAATAAGCAAGGCTTCACAAAAATCCTTATTATATGAGCAGGAACGTCTTTTACTCATCTTTCGAGATTAATTTAGATTGCACGTTGAAATGTGTTGAGGTTTGTAATGTATAGGTAAAACAAACTATGTACCTTGTGAATTCTTAGCTGCTGACTCAAACTTATTCAAATCAAGGATGATTTTTCGAATTTTGAGAGGAACTTGAATTTTTCTAATATCACTTCCAAGAATGTACAGTTGTATCATTCCATTCAAAAGAATCGTAAGACTTCCTCCCCAAGTGATAACACCCGTATCTCTGTTTAAAGATGAATTTCTGATGCTCATAAAAGCACCTGAATATTGGAAACCTCTCATGATTAATTCGGTATACACATCATCCTTGGACAGTTCCTCTTGCTGATTATCGGTAACTT
>CAKNWT010334591.1:0-10390 GCA_932066315.1 Andricus coriarius
TAATGATGAACCGTTTATAACCCACCAGTACGAAGAGTTGGCTCGATAGAAGAAAGAGACCTAGCAGGAAAATTTTATTTGTCAGAAAAAGAAGAAGAATAACACGCCGAAATTAGCCTGCCATGAGGAACACCACCAAAAGGGGCGCCATTAGATAAACAGAAATGTTTTTAAATTTGTATTAGGTTTTCTATAATTTTTTTATTCAAAGTGATTTTGAGTGATTGTAAGTCACTCAGGTTTTCAACAACAATGATTGCGACGTTTTCAAGATATGTTGTTATACCACTTTATTAGATACACAAGGATCATTAATCGCATGTGATTTATTGATTTAAGAGGAAAATAGTTTTGGATGCAAAATATAAATTTCGAATAAATATTAATTTTTTGTTTTATTTGAGTATTTATATATAAAGTTATATAAAGAACAAACGACCACACTTGAAGTCAGCAGGCTTTTTTTATACTAGAAAACGATGGTGCGGAGTCTTCCAAAGTGGAAAACATCTGCCCTTTTATTCACGTTAACGTTTAGCGATTTGTTTAACGATTTGGATTTCTATTGGAAATAATTCGAATAGATTGAAGTTGGTCCAGTCCATATTCATTTCCGTCAGAAGAAAGAATCCTTACAGGTGGAGTTATATGTCTGGCAGGAGGAGACCAGGACCTTGCACGTTGAGGGGGTTCAGCAGCAGAAGCAGACCTGAGCGAAGAATGAGGTCTGGCAGGAGAATATTGTCTCTCAAAAGAAGTGTGTTACGACAAGAAACGCCAGGAATAGGGGCGTCATTAGGTAAATATATAATATTCTTTACTTAAGCTCTCAGACTAACGCATCCCACATCAAACCATTGCTTGCTACGGATTATGTTTTTTCCTACCTGGTGCAAGTTTCTCAATCCTATTTCTCTAGCCGCCCTTCGGATGATGCAGGCTAGATTATTATTTATTGTAATAATATCCCCATATATATCGGCAACTGCAGGGTCTTTGCACATATAATCAACGTAAATATTACAATAATCATTTTTCCACTTTAACGGTTTATTTGGAGGTATTGACTTCGCCAATGAGTTTAGGCTTTTTAAATTCCCCAGTCGGAAACTAACTACAATGGGCAGGTGATCCGAAAAGGTGACAATTTTCGATACTTCAAAGTTTAAAATTTTTTCCAAAAAGTTCAAGCTACATAGTGCTAAATCTATTACAGTGTTACCATTTGTACCGAAGAAAGTAAACTGAGCGGGTACATCACCCGGTGTTCTGCCATTCAGTAAAATTAGTCCAAAGGTCTCTGAGATCTCTATCAGAGCTTCACCTTTACTATTAGTTCTTGAGTAGAGTGATAGTCTAGTCGGGTAAATATAAGAGGCGTTACTCGGTATAATATCATCGCTCAGTTCGTTTAAACTGCCGACCCTGCAGTTAAAGTCACCCCCTAACACTATTGGACAATTAGAGCTAAAAGTTTCGACCTTGATCAACACATCATTTAAAAGATCTAGACACGCATTACATATTAGATCTGGGTTTAAATATATTAGGCCTACAATAACAGATAATGCCCCTGAATGAAATTGAACAAAAATGTAGTTTGCACTTTGATCAATAATGTCATGTCTATATACAAGTTTATTGAACGCAATAGCGAGGCCCCCCGTAGGTGCTTACTCTAGTCGCGTTGCTGTATAGAAGTGTATAATTACTTTGCCAAGATAGCGATTTTTTCGGCGCTGCTTCCATCCATGTTCCGCATAAACAAACTATATCGCTGTCCACTAGTTTCTCGGCAAGGTCGTTGAAATTTGTATAACTATGCATATTCCAGAAAAAGACTCTTGCAGTTTGTCGGGGTAGATTCGGGGATGGTTGCTATTTTTCCCAGGGATGACTTCTTATAGTTCTATCCGGTTGTTGAGGATTGAGAAAATCTTTCAAAGCTGCCTTTTCTCGACATTATGTATTACTGTTGAGTTTCTCTTTGAGAGGGCGAACATTTTTCTTCTCATCAACACGTGAAATATATGGTTATTTTTCTGCAGTACTGGGTTGGGGTTCTTATTGATTCACAGCAAACTGAACCTTAGCTTCCTCCAGAGCGTATAATTTGTTATTTACCTGGCTGTGATTTCCTTTAATCTTGGGGTTTAATGCTTGAGCACTCAACTCTCTACGAAGAGCAAGGAGTTCTCTCCTCTGTTCCCGTTCCTCTATCGTCAGATCGTTGGCCATTCCACATCCAAGATCTTGGATCTCTCTAGCTTTGGAGAAAATTAATGCCTTCCATCTGGATGCAATTAGATTTGTAATTCTTAGCGCTAAAGTGATAAGGTATCAATAAATACCTAGAAGCAATATTCATTTACCCAATTCTTAACTGCTCTGTTTATTCTTTTTAAATAGTCAGTTTAAGATTTCCAATTCTAAAATTTTTTTGTTCAACTAGGGAAATACTAGAAGCTACCCGGAAATATATATTTAGATATATTGAGAATCAAACTCATAAGAAGAATCTTCTTCCGCGTTTTGAATGCGTAGTTTTAAAGTAGTTACATTTTTGAGGAGACAAGCTTTGAATTATTGAGCAATTTTATTTATAATAGAAAATTTGACTATAGGAACAATGTAAAGGTCCGCTCGCAAAGACCAATTTCAAATCTCCGCACTTGTACAAAAATATTAAGTTTATAATTGTAAAGTAATATTTTGTGAATAGAGATATTTAATGTTATATTTGAGGCACATCTTTGACTTCTGATTTCAATAAACGCAAGTTTTGTCTTCTAGAGACCGAAAGTAGGAAAACATCAAATTTAGTTTTGATAAATTAAATATACCGTGACTGATCTTGAAGTTTTAAATTTGGTATATCATTCTGTAGATATTAATTCGCATAATTTGTATGTTGATTTTTAAAATCCTGGATTATAAAACCTTGTATCTCGATTTTACAGCTTTATATATAGATGGCTACGCAAATACCAGTATCCAAGATGATTTGATAGAAACTCTCAACCTTTTGAAACGTCGGATTTGGTGTAAGTCCTAAGTGGATATGATTGATTGGAATTCAAATAAGAAGTCCTTGATAAAAAAAGTATAAGAATACTCGTCAGATACAGGTGGATGAGAATTCCAAAGATTCGAGAACATAGGATGTACAACGAATCCTGTGCCAATAAGATTTGATAGAATTTAATGAGAAACTATTGATAGAAAAGTATAAGGTTCCTATGCGAATAGAATTTGATGGACATTTCCGGCATTCCGGAATATATGATTCAATACAATTCTTGTACTGATAAGATATGATTGAGGTTCAATGAGGAACTTTTAATATAACAGTAAACAATTACGCAAAGGATAAATTTAGATAGACATATCCGAGATTGTGACGCATAGTGTTTGATTAATTTTTGTCTGCATAGGATTTTATAGAGTCTCAATGAGATTCATGACGTATTTATTTTCTACAAGCACGTATAGGTTCAGAAAAATAATAGTAAAGATATAGTACAGTTTTATATTCACCAGATAAGCTAAGTATCACCGCCAAGATCAATACCACAGTATAAACGATCCTCATTTTTTGCAATCAGAGGTAAAACTAATTTACACGTTAATAAGTAATTTGGTTACTAGTGTATCTAATTAATTGTCTGGTGTTTAATCAGGGTATATACCTGGTATCTCAATCGTAATCTCATGTGTCATAGCCGTCAAGCTTGTCCTTCTGTTATATTCATTTTTATGATTCATAAATCAGTCCAAGGAAAGAAATTAAGTTTTGCGAATAGAGGCTACTTCGGTAGCATTATGTTCGCTTTTATTGCTTACTTAAACCTATTAGTGAATCCTTTTTGGCTGACTAGTACCGATTTATAATGTATAACAAGAATTTGGGTATTATGTTTATATGATACAAGCTTTTTTCATATTCGGTGTACTATAGTACTTTATCTGGCATGTTCGTTTGCGTCTTCGAGACACTTTTCAGGATCTACCATAAACCCATCAGACAAGACTAATCTCCTACGGATCAGCGAATAAAAAGTTATAAAACTTTGTGGAGACAGTTGAAATTTACAAATACGTGAAAGAACTGGGCATCCATGAAAGTATTAGAGTGACAAATATAAGAATGTTTACAAGCATACTTCACTAACTAGAATTACTGATTCAATGAATCAACTAACTCGTTTGAAACATTTTTGGTAACTCTTGGTATTTAAAGAATTCTTAATGTTAATTTTAGTAATAACTTCTATTTAAATTATTAGAAAATGAAAATTCGGAAACGTGAACGCGCGAATTTGAATAACCTGGATGGCATTGGATCAGAAAATTTTTGTTTAGTTTTACATTTTTTAATTGAGTATTTCTAAAATTAAGTAAGATGGGCCAAAGGCGGCAAGTTATTACATTTTGGAAGTTTCTAGTTGTGCAAGTCCAGAAATAATAAGATTGCAGTTGACATTAATTTAAGTTTATTTCAGCAAATTAGGAAAACCCGACGTTAGACTTTTCATGCTATCGGTACGAGCTCTCTCCCGTATCTGAATGCTCCTTCCTCTCTTCATATTAAGGAAGAGGTGATAAGGGCGTACTCATTTGATTTTAGACGCTGAACGCTATGTGTCAGCATTTTGCCCACCTTGAGCCGTTCTAGGAACAAAATGAATTTCCAAATCTGATACATAATTTGAATACTCGCAATAATAATAGAAGACGTTTAAATTCATTCATAAATTTGATCTCATTATGTCAATTTTTCTTTAGATTTTCTCACATAAATCTAAACATCATTCGCCGAATAAGTATACGTCCATTACTTAAATAATAAAACAATTTAGATCGCCGCCCACCATGACTGAATTTAGTTCGAATCTGTAGAAAACTAAATTTTCTCTTGATCAATTGGCAGTACACAAAGTTGCGTAATGGGATGATCCTAAGTTCCATAAGCAGTTTTCAAAGTTAGACTACGGACTCTTTTATCCCTAACGGGATGACAGCTAATGATCCTCCCTAAGTGCCAAGCAGTCGGAGTTGTTTTTGCCTTCCGAATGAGCACCAAATCTCCGACTTTTACGTACTCGCTTAGATTCATCCATTTGTAACGATTTTGAAGTTCCACCATAGACCACCTTTTCCAGAATTCTTCTGTAATTCTCTCTACTAATTGCCATCTCTTTAAGTAACTTTCCTTCAGGTCCAAAGTTGAAGGTTCTGTCAACGCCAAAAGAGGCGCCCGTATTAAAAAATGCCCAGTATTCAAGTAGGACTAGTCTTCGGAATTTTCGTTTTTAGCAAAAATCGGTCTTGAATTTAAGCAAGCCTCAATCCTGCATAAGACTGTACTGCGCTCTTCAAAAAAAGAGAGTGTAATTTTTTAGTTTGTGGCGTAGGTGGCGCTTAGCACTCTTGACCCCTGCCACTAAAAGGTGGTCTTTGGCGGCCGGGAATCAAGAGGAAGGAGGAGCACCAGGAGGAATGAAGTGCCATTTGATACTATACTAAGCTAACCCATACCTAATTTCTTCGCCAGTGGAAAGCATTTTAAAATGACGTTTTAGCTCATTATCAGCTCCGACAAAGTTGGTTCCATTGTCACTGTAGAGATCTGAAGGAAGACCTCTTCTAGACACGAATCGTCGCAATGCCAAAAGAAACATAGGAGTGGTAACATCCGATACTAATTCGAGGTGAATAGCTCGAGTTGTCGAGCAAATAAATAAACTATATACGCTTTTCGAGATTTTTATCTTCTCCCTATTCCCATTCGAACAGGTCCAGCGTAATCTAAGCCTGTATGAACAAACGGTCTTGATTTTGAGACTCTCGCGGCTGTTAGTTGACCCATAAGTTGGGATGCTAATTGAGCCCTATGACGAACACAGCTTACTCAACGGTTTATCAATCGTCGAACCAGATTCCTTGCTCCTAAAATCCAAAAATTTTGCCTAATCACGAAAAGAGTCAACTCAGGACCTCCATGCAATGTTCGAGAGTGATGTTTAGCATCCCATTGGATTGGAGCATTTTCTAATCTGCCTGCCACTCATATTATTTCTTTCTTATTCAAGAACGGCTCCGCACTGTTAACACTGTTACACTGTAACACTGTTACGACCGGAGCGACATCGCGTTGTTCTACTAAAATTTGCCTAAGCATTTTAACTATATCGGTAATTACTACGTATGGATATAACCTTAACGCGAAATAATACCGGTTAGGTCAGCTTGTGATTTAGGCCCTGCTAGGAGCTGCTTATTTAAGGATCTACCAGTTGAGGTGCGACTATACGCATTAAAACAACTCGTACGCGCGTTGTGGAACTACTTTCTCGAATTACTGGGTGATTAGGTAAATGAACAGCAGATGAGGCTTCCGGTTTATTGCTTAAATCGCAAGGAGCTTCTCTCATGTGATTTAAGTTCACAAATTCTTTAAGGAACTCCGAATAGCTGGAGTGTAATTGATTATCTTTTAATAAACGACGCTCAACACGAAGGCACATCGAATTAGCAATATTTAAGAATCCACCTAATTTTTTTGGACAATTTGGTTTAAACGATTCGTACTATATATCGTACTATATGCAAATTGCACAATAGAGTTACTGTGAGAGGAAACCGATTATCCTGCTCGACCTGAAAGAATCCAACCAAAAATAGTAGATTGCGCCACAGGAGCGTCCAAAGGACGTTTGCTAATATCAGGGAGCAAAATAGAACCATAATAATCGGCTCCTATAATAATTCTTATTGCTTGATGTCTGAACGGTTCAGGATCAGCCCAAGACAATTCCTCTAAATGTTCCAAATTTTTATTTAGTTTGTTTACAGCTATGCAAACAATTAGATCATCCCAATTTTTTAGTGTTCTTTCCAAATTTTTAAATTCTTGTAATGCTGCATTTAATGAACAGGTAGGACTTTTAAATCTTTAACAGACTCGTTATTGATGGTAGGAGAATACATAACAGAGTGCAAATACGAGGTACCAATAGCTCGCTTATTTTCATATCTCCTTTTCAACATGTTCCAAGCACTATCATAGTTTGAATCAGTAACTACAATGTGACGAATCAACTGAGAAGCTTCACCGAGTAAATTTGATTTTAAATGGTGCAATTGTTCTGTTTTTGACAAATCAGTGTGTTTATCTACAATTGCTTCGAATAAATCTCTAAAATTTTGCCATTCAATATAATTACCTGAAAATTTAGGCAATTCAATTTTTGGGAGTTTCGGTGATCTTTTTATTCAATGTGACACATTCAAACTATTACCTCTCGACAGAATATCATTAAATGTGTCAAAAGCCAGTAGGAGTGTTTCTTCAGCTTGGACAAATTCATTATTCGCGAAATAATTTACCTTTTTCTTCTTCTTCTTCCGTGTCAAGCTTTCAATTTGAGCTCTTACACCGGAAATTTTCTTCTCCACTTTATTAAGATTTAAAGAAAGTCTAATAAATAGACTTTGAATGATTGTGTATTTGTTTGCTTATTTTAATTGCAAAGCATGGCATGTGCGAGTGCGAAAGTCGAGACCAGGCAGCAGTTCGAAATTTCCAATTCTGAAAAATTTTTGTTTAACTAGGGAAGTACTAGAAGCTGCCCTGAAATATATATTTAGATTATTGAGAATTAGACTGCTAAGAAGGAACTTCTTGCACGTTTTGAATGCGTCGTTTTAAAGTAGTTAAATTTTCAAGGAGGCAAGCTTTAAACTATTGTTCGTTTTTGAAAGCTTTTGTTCCGATATTTCATCTTTTTCGAATTGTGACTACTTAATTTTCTTTGGGTTCAGAAAACAAAAATTAAAATTTTTTCGTTTCAGAAAATTCAGGTGAAAAATTAGGCCGGTAATTATTTGTTCACGAAAATTGCAGTAATTTGGATTTTCTGATGATATCATCACTTATAACTTGTTAGGAACCTTTAAGGCATTTAATGAGCTTTTTAAATAAAATATATACCAATAAATACATTTAAATCAACAAGTATTGCCTCATCTATTTATTTATTATTTCCCTGGCGTTTATGTTCTAAAATTTGTTGCAATAATCAGTCGAAACTTCATTCCTAAGTTGATAAATCAAGTTCTAGAATTATTTACTCTAAACTGGACAGTATACCTAAGACATCCTTAGTTTACCTACTGATTGTATTGCTCAGACAATTTCAAATTAAAAGCGTTTTGAAACAAATAACTTGGATTTCGTAACGCTAGGAAACTTCTACATATTCGAAATTTAATAATTGATAAATAATTGAGTATGCATGTAAGTTTCTAAAATATAAACGATACTTGATTAAGGCTAGAAAAAATGTTACCAGTTAATATATATTAGTATTTGAATAACAAGCGTCCATTAGACAAGACTTATCTCCTACGGACGAGCTAATAAAAAGTTGTAAAAATTTGTGGCGACAGTGGAGATTTGAAGTTACTTGTAATTTTTAAGATGGCTTTGAATAAACAAATCTTTTTTATTTTTAAATTTTCTTTGAATGATTGAATGACGTGGATAATTGTGGTTTACATGCTTTACTGTAAAATAATTTAATATGGGCCGGAAGTGGCCTACTGGAGTTTCCCCTCTTTCATCTGTGGTCAATGGGGTTATCGTTTCACTTTGCATGTTTATTTTTTCCCGTACTTTACCAAAGTTAGGAATGTATGCATATATTCCAGCAAGATGGTTACTACTTTCCAATATTGCGAACACATCACCAGAAAATGTTGATAATACAATATGTTCTTTTGTTGGCACTGGCACATATTCATTATGTGCTTCGAGTAATAACATTGGTTTATCTGCAGGGAAGGTGTATTTGCGAAGTCCGAATACCTTGTTTGGATTTTTAATAGAAGTAAGCAACATAAACTGAAGTTGGTCAAGTCCATATACCGATCCGTCAGAAGAAAGAATCCTGGTAGGTGAAGCCATGCACCTGGAAGCAGTAGACCCGGACCTTGCCCGAGCATGTGGCTCGGCAGGAGGAAGAGACCTAGCAGGAGAATGTAATTTGTCAGCAAGGGAAGAGGTAGGAGAAGAAGGCCTGCCAGGATAATCGTCAGCAATAGAAGCGCCATTAAATAAAAAAAATTCAAAAATATTTGGGCCCTGGGTACTTATTCCTCAAAAGAAACGAATGAAGTAATGTTTTTATTCAGAAAAGCTACTGTAAAAATTTAAAAAGTGACTTACGCATCATTGTGGTTTACATGCTCTAATCTGAAATCATGCAAAATGGGGCGAACGGGGCCTACTCGAATTTCTGCGACTTCATCTGGGGCCAATAGGGAAATCGTGCCGCTTTCTATGTTGATTTTTGCACGTGCTTTATGTTTTGCACGAGGATTATATTTATATATTCCAGCAAGAGCGTTATCACTCGTCAATATGGCAAAGACGTCACCATCGGATGTTGATAGAACAATTTGTTCTTGCGGTGGCACGGGCGGATAGGCACTACGTCTTGCAAGTACTTTAATTCCTTTGTCCTCAGGAAAAGTGTATCTCCGATGTTCGAAAAGCCGGTTCGGATTCCTATTGGGAATAAGCCGAATAGATTGAATCTGATCAACTCGATATCCAAGCACGTCAGAAAAAGCAATCCTGGTAGGTGGAGCTATATCGTTGGCAGGAGGAGATCTGGACCTTTCACGAAGAGAAGGTTCAGCAGAAGAAGGAGGATCTTGTATGTCGAAAAAAGAAGAAGATGCACGGCCTCGAGGAACACCGGGAATAGGGGCGCCATTAGGCAAACAATCAAACTGTGAACTTAATTCTGCAAGAAGAAACAGACGACATTTTGTTTTAAGAACAAAGGTTTTTGTATTACTAATAATAATCGGCAAGAGTAAAGAGCTGATAAATTCTATTCGCAGCATAAAGTTGCTTCGTAGTCATCCTTTTGTTTTTTCATTATATTATTTTGCGATTCTTATTACATACTTTGTTTCGCTAAAGCTTCCATTCCATGTTTAGAAACTTATTAGGATTACTCAAGAATCACTTAATCTTTATTTGTGTCCTTGGTTTAGATTTAATGACTTGTTGACAAAACTCTGTCAAATCCTGCTTAGACCACGCATGCAAATTTGCTTTGCCCTACTCTGGCATAGTTTACCTTTCAGATTAAAACTGCATCCATGTCGGACAATCTCAAATAGAGCTTAAATAATAATATTAATAAGGGTAGAAAATCAATTAAATTTAGTTTTGATCTTTATTTATGGACTTGAAATATTCATTTCTTCTAAGAATGGATCCTGCATTATAAAACCTTGTATCTCGATTTTACAGCTTTACACCTGGATTGCTACGCAACTTCTATTATTCAAGATCATTTGACAGAAACTTCCA
>CAKNWT010334593.1:0-11424 GCA_932066315.1 Andricus coriarius
AATTTAGAATTAGTAATGGGCCACTGCTGGGCCAGAATCTGGCTTTTCTTCTGAAAATATGATTTGCCGGGGGAAAGAAGATAGTCGGCAAGGCAATGGGCTGATGCTGTGCCAAAATCTGGTTTTCTAAGATGCAGAATTATTTGTCGTAGTATAACTGACACTTGGCACAGTAATATGGCGTCGCTAGGCCAGACTCCTGCTTCTCCACTTAAAACATGCTTTGCAAGAGTAAAGAAGAATTTAGAATTAGTAATGGGCCATCGCTGGCCCAAAGTCAGGTTTTCCTTCTGAAAATATTATTTGCCGGAGAAAATAAGATATTCGGCACGGCTATGGGCCGAGGCTGTGCCGAAGTCTGGTTTTCTAAGATTCAGAATGATTTGTCGTAGTATAACTGACACTTGACCCAGTAATATGGCGTCGCTGGGCCGGACTCCAGCTTCTCCACTTAAAACATGCTTTGCCAGAGTAAAGAAGAATTTAGAATTAGTAATGGGGCATCGCTGGGCCAGAATCTGGCTTTTCTTCTGAGAATATGATTTGCCGGGGAAAGAAGATAGTTGGCAAGGCAATGGGCTGATGCTGTACCAATATCTGGTTTTCTAAGATCCAGAATGATTTCCCGTTGTAACCCTGACACTTGGCCCAGTAATATAGCATCGCTAGGCCGTACTCCAGCTTCTCCGCTTGAAACATGCTTTGCCAGAGTAAAGAAGAATTTGGAACTAGTCATGGGCCACCGCGGGGCAGAATATGGCTTTTCTTCTGAAAATATGATTTTCCGGTGGAAAGAAGATAGTCGGCAAGGCAATGGGCTGGTGCTGTGACAAAATCTGGTTTTCTGAGATTCAGAATGATTTCCCGTAGTAAACCTAGCAGTTGGCCCAGTAATATAGCATCGCTAGGCCGTACTCCAGCTTCTCCGCTGGAAACATGCTTTGCCAGAGTAAAGAAGAATTTAGAACTAGTCATAGGCCATCGCGGGGCAGAATATGGCTTTTCTTCTGAAAATATGATTTGCAGGGGGAAAGAAGATAGTCTGCAAGGCAATGGGCTGATGCTGTGCCAAAATCTGGTTTTCTAAGATTCAGAATGATTTCCAGTAGTAAACCTGACACTTGGCCCAGTAATATAGCATCGGTAGGCCGTACTCCAGCTTCTCCGCTTAAAACATGCTTTGCCAGAGTAAAGAAGAATTTAGAATTAGTAATGGGCCATTGCTGGGCCTGAATCTGGCTTTTCTTCTGAAAATGTGATTTGCCGGGGCAAAGCAGATAGTCGGCAAGGCAATGGGCTGATGATGTGCCAATATCTGGTTTTCTTAGATTCAGAATGATTTCCCGTTGTAAACCTGAAACTTGGCCCAGTAATATAGCATCGCTAGGCCGTACTCCAGCTTCTCCGCTTGAAACATGCTTTGCCAGAGTAAAGAAGAATTTAGAATTAGTAATGGGCCATCGCTGGGCAGAATATGGCTTTTCTTCTGAAAATATGATTTGCCGGGGAAAATAAGAGATTCGGCACGGCAATGGGCCGATGCTGTGCCGAATTCTGGTTTTTCAAGATTCAGAATGATTTGTCGTAGTAAAACAGATACTAGACCCAGTAATATGGCGTCGCTGTGCCGGACTCCAGCTTCTCCACTTAAAACATGCTTTGCTAGAGTAAAGAAGAATTTAGAAATAGTAAAAGGCCATTGCTGGGCCAGAATCTCGTTTTTCTTCTGAAAATACTATCTGCCGGAGAAAATAAGATATTCGGCACGGCAATGGGCCGATGCTGTGCCGAAATCTGGTTTTCTATCATTCAGAATGATTTGTCGTAGTAAAACTGACATTTGGCACAGTAATATGGCCTCGCTGGGCCGGACTCCAGCTTCTCCACTTAAAACATGCTTTGTCAGAGTAAAGAG
This sequence comes from Andricus coriarius, assembly GCA_932066315.1. NCBI lineage: Eukaryota > Metazoa > Arthropoda > Insecta > Hymenoptera > Cynipidae > Andricus > Andricus coriarius. The sequence goes on from CAKNWT010334593.1 coordinate 1,916, forward strand.
GAATTTAGAATTAGTAATGGGGGATTGCTGGGCCAGAATCTGGCTTTTCTTCTGAAAATATGATTTGCCGGGGCAAAGAAGATAGTCGGCAAGGCAATGGGCTGATGATGTGCCAAGCTCTGGTTTTCTAAGACGCAGAATGATTTGTCGTAGTATAACTGACACTTGGCCCAGTAATATAGCGTCGCTGGGCCGGACTCCAGCTTCTTCACTTAAAACGTGCTTTGCCAGTGTAAAGCAGGATTTAGAATTAGTAATGGGCCATTGCTGCGCCAGAATCTGGCTTTTCTTCTGAAAATATGATTTGCCGGAGAAAATAATATATTCGGTACGGCAATGGGCCGATGCTGTTCCGAGCTCTGGTTTTCTAACATGCAGAATGATTTGTCGTAGTATAACTGACACTTGGCTCAGTAATATGGCATCGCTGGGCCGGTCTCCAGCTTCTTCACTTAAAACATGCTTTGCCAGTGTAAGGCAGGATTTAGAATTAGTAATGGGCGATTGCTGCGCCAGAATCTGGCTTTCCTTCTGAAAATATGATTTGCCGGAGAAAATAATATATTCTGTACGGCAATGGGCCGATGCTGTGCCGAGCTCTGGTTTTCTAACATGCAGAATGATTTGTCGTAGTATAACTGACACTTGGCCCAGTAATATGGCACCGCTGGGCCGGTCTTCAGCTTCTTCACTTAAAACATGCTTTGCCAGTGTAAAGCAGAATTTAGAATTAGTAATGGGCCATCGCTGGGCCAGAATCTGGCTTTTCTTCTGAAAATATGATTTGCCGGAAAAAACATGATATTCGGTACGGCAATTGGCCGATGCTGTGCCGAACTCTGGTTTTCTACGATGCAGAATGATTTGTCGTAGTATAATTGACACTTGGCCCAGTAATATAGCATCGCTAGGCCGTACTCCAGCTTCTCCGCTTGAAACATGGTTTGCCAGAGTAAAGAAGAATTTTGAACTAGTCATGGGCCATCGCGGGGCAGAATCTGGCTTTTCTTCTGAAAATATGATTTGCCGGAGAAAATAAGATATTCGGTACGACAATTGGCCGATGCTATGCCGACCTCTGGTTTTCTAAGATGCAGAATGATTTGTCGTAGTATAACTGAAACTTGGCGCAGTAATATGGCATCGCTGGGGCGGACTCCAGCTTCCTCACTTAAAACGTGCTTTGCCAGAGTAAAGCAGAATTTAGAATTAGTGATGGGCCATTACTGGGCCAGACTCTCGTTTTTCTTTTGAAAATATAATTTGCCGGAGATAAGAATATGTTCGGCACTGCAATGGGCTGATGCTGTGCCGAACTCTGGTTTTCTAAGATTCGGAATGATTTGTCGTAGTAAAGCTGACAATCGACCCAGTAATATGGCGTCTCTGGTCCAGACTCCAGCTTCTCCACTTAAAACATGCTTTGATAGAGTAAAGAAGAATTTAGAAATAGTAGTAGGCTATTGCTGGGCCAGAATCTCGTTTTTCTTCTGCAAATACTATTTGCCGGAGAAAATAAGATATTCGGCACGGGAATGGGCCAATGCTGTGCCGAAATCTGGTTTTTTAAGGTTCAGAATGATTTGTCGTAGTAAAACTGACACTTGGCCCAGTAATATGGTGTCGTTGGGCCGGACTCCAGCTTGTCCACTTAAAACATGCTTTGCAGGAGTAAAGATGAATTTAGAATTAGTAATGGGCCATCGCCGGGCAGAACCTGGCTTTTCTTCTGAAAATATGATTCGCCGGAGAAAATAAGGTATTCGGTACGGTAATGGGCCGATGCTGTGCCAAGCTCTGGTTTTGTAAGGTGCAGAATGATTTTTCGAAGTATAACTGACACTTGGCCCAGTAATATGGCATCGCTGGGCCGGAATCCAGCTTCTTCACTTAAAACTTGCTTTGCCAGAGTGAAGAAGGATTAGAACTAGTCCTGGGCCATCGCGGGCAGAATCTGGCTTTCCTTCTAAAAATATGATTTGCCGGGGGAAAGAAGATAGTCGGCAAGGCAATGGGCTGATGCTGTGCCAAAATCTGGTTTTCTAAGATTCAGAATGATTTGCCGTAGTAAAACTGACACTTGGCCGAGTAATATGTCTTCGCTGGGCCGGACTCCTGCTTCACCACTTAAAACATGCTTTGCCAGAGTAAAGAAAAATTTAGAACTAGTCCTGGGCCATCGCGGGCAGAATCTGGCTTTTCTTCTAAAAATATGATTTGCCGGGGGAAAGAAGATAGTCGGCAAGGCAATGGGCTGATGCTGTGCCAAAATCTGGTTTTGTAAGATGCAGAATGATTAGTCGAAGTATAACTGACACTTGGCGTAGTAATATGGCATCGCTGAGCCGGACTCCAGCTTCTTCACTTGAAACATGCTTTTCCAGAGTAAAGATGAATTTAGAATTAGCAGTAGGCCATTGCTGGGCTAGAATATGGCTTATTTTCTGAAAATATGATTTGCCGGGGGAAAGAAAATAGTCGGCAAGGGCTGATGCTGTGCCAAAATCTGGTTTTCTAAGATTCAGAATGATTTAACGTAGTAAAACTGACACTTAGCCCAGTAATATGGCGTCGCTTGGCCGGACTCCAGCTTCACCACTTAAAACATACTTTGCCAGAGTAGAGAAGAATTTAGAACTACTAATGGGCCATTGCTGGCCCAGAAGCTGGCTTTTCTTCTGAAAATATGATTTGCCGGAGAAAATAAGATATTCGGTACGACAATTGGCCGATGCTGTGCCGTACTCTGGTTTTTTAAGATTCAGAATGATTTGTCGTAGTAAAACTGACACTTGGCCCAGTAATATGGCATCGCGGGGCCGGACTCCAGCTTCTCCACTTAAGACATGCTTTGCCAGAGTAAGGAAGAATTTAGAACTATTAATGGGCCATTGCTGGGCCAGAATCTCGCTTTTCTTCTGAAAATATGATTTGCCGGAGAAAATAAGATATTCGGTACGGCAATGGGCCGATGCTATGCCGAGCTCTGGTTTTCTAACATGCAGAATGATTTGTCGTAGTATAACTGACACTTGGCCCAGTAATATGGCATCGCTGGGCCGGACTCCAGCTTCTTCACTGAAAACATGCTTTGCCCGAGTAAAGAAGAATTTAGAATTAGTCATGGGCCATCGCGGGGCAGAATCTGGCTTTTCTTCTGAAAATATGATTCGCCGACGAAAATAAGGTATTCGGTACGGCAATGGGCCGAAGCTGTGCCAAGCTCTGGTTTTCTAAGATGCAGAATGATTTATCAAAGTATAACTGACACATGGCCCAGTAATATGGCATCGCTGGGCCGGACTCCAGCTTCTTCACTTGAAACATGCTTTGACAGCGTAAAGAAGAATTTAGAATTAGCAGTGGGCCATTGCTGGGCTAGAATCTGGCTTTTCTTCTGAAAATATGATTTGCCGCGGAAAATAAGATATTCGGCACGGCAATGGGCCGATGATGTGCCGAACTCTGGTTTTCTAAGATGCAGAAAGATTTGTCGTATTATAACTGACACCTGGCCCAGTAATATGGCGTCGCTGGTCCAGACTCCAGCTTCTCCACTTAAAAGATGCTTTGCTAGAGTAAAGAAGAATTTAGAAATAGTAATAGGCCATTGGTGGGCCAGAATCTCGCTTTTCTTCTGCAGATACTATTTGCGGGAGAAAATAAGATATTCGGCACGGCAATGGGCCGAGGCTGTGCCGAAATCTGGGTTTTTAAGGTACAGAATGATTTGTGGTAGTAAAACTGTCACTTGGCCCAGTAATATGGCGTCGCTGGGCCGGACTCCAGCTTCAACACTTAAAACAAGCTTTGCCAGAGTAAAGAAGAATTTAGAATTTGTAATGGGCCATTGCTGGGCTAGAATCTGGATTTTCTTCTGAAAATATGATTTGCCGGGAGAAAGAATATAGTCGGCAAGGCAATGGGCCGATGCTGTGCCGAACTATGGTTTTCTAAGATGCAGAATGACTTGTCGTGGTAAAACTGACACTTGGCCCAGTAATATGGCGTCGCTGGGTCAGGCTACAGCTTCTCCACTTAAAACATGCTTGTCAGAGTAAAGAAGAAATTAGAATTAGTAATGGGCCATTGCTGGTCCAAAATCAGGCTTTTCTTCTGCAAATATTATTTGCCGGTGAAAATAAGATATTCGGCACGGCGATGGGCCGATGCTGTGCCGAAGTCTGGTTTTCTAAGATTCAGAATGATTTCTCGTAGTATAACTGACACTTGACCCTGTAATATGGCGTCGCTGGGCCGGACTCCAGCTTCGCCACTTAAAACATACTTTGCAAGAGTAAAGAAGAATTTAGAACTAGTAATGGGCCATCGCTGGGCAGAATATGGCTTTTCTTCTGAAAATATGATTTGCCGTCGAAAATAAGATATTCGGCACGGCAATGGGCCGATGCTGTGCCAAACTCTGGTTTTCTAAGATTCAGAATGATTTGTCGTAGTATAAATGACACTTGGCCCTGTAATATGGCGTCGCTGGGCCGGACTGCAGGTTCTCCACTTAAAACATGCTTTGCTAGAGTAAAGAAAAATTTAGAAATTGTAATAGGCCATTGCTGGGCCAGAATCTCGCTTTTCTTATGAAAATATGATTTGCCGGAGATAGTAAGATATTCTGCACGGCAATGGGCCGATGCTGTGCCGAACTCTGGATTTCTAAGTTTCAGAACGATTTGTCGTAGTATAACTGACACTAGGCCCAGTAATATGGCGTCGCTGGGCCGGACAGCAGCTTCTCCACTTAAAACATGCTTTGCAGAGTAAAGAAGAATTGAGAATTGGTAAAAGGCCATTGCTGGTCCAAAATCAGGCTTTTCTTCTAAAAATATTATATGCCGGAGAAAATGAGATATTCGGCACAACAATGGGCTGATGCTGTGCCGAACTCTGGTTTTCTAAGATTCAGAATGATTTGTCGTTGTATAACTGACACTTGGCCCAGTAATATGGTGTCGATGGGCCGGACTCCAGCTTCTCCACTTAAAACATGCTTTGCCAGAATGAAGAATTTAGAATTAGTAATGGGCCACTACTGGGCCAGAATCTGGATTTTCTTCTGAAAATATGATTTGCCGGGGAAAATAAGATATTCGGCACGGCAATGGGCCGATGATGTGCCGAAATCTGGTTTTCTAAGATTCAGAATGACTTGCCGTAGTATAACTGACATTTGGCCCAGTAATGTGGCGTCGCTGGGCCGGACTCCTGCTTCACCACTTAAAACATGCTTTGCCAGAGTAAAGAAGAATTTAGAAATAGTAATGGGCCATCGCTGTGCAGAATATGGCTTTTCTTCTGAAAATATGATTTGCCGGGGGAAAGAAGATAGCCGGCAAGGCAACGGGCCGATGCTGTGCCGAACTCTGGTTTTCTAAGATTCAGAATGATCTGTCCTTGTATAACTGACACTTGGCCCAGTAATATGGCGTCGCTGGGCCGGACTCCAGCTTCTCCACTTAAAACATGCTTTGCCAGAATGAAGAATTTAGAATTAGTAATGTGCCACTGCTGGGCCAGAATCTGGCTTTTCTTCTGAAAATATGATGCGCCGAAGAAAATAAGATATTCGGCACGGCGATCGGCCGATGCTGTGCAGAACTCTGGTTTTCTAAGATTCAGAATGATTTGTCGTAGTAAAACGGACACTTGGCCCAGTACTATGGCGTCGCGGGGCCGGACTGCAGCTTCTCCACTTAAATCATGCTTTGCCAGAGCAAAAGAGAATTCGGAAATAGTGATGGGTCATTGCTGGGCCTGAAGCTGGCTTTTCTAAAAATATGATTTGCCGGAGACCATAAGTTATTCGGCACGGCGATGGGCCGATGCTGTGCAGAACTCTGGTTTTCTAGGATTCAGAATGATTTGTCCTAGTATAACTGACACTTGGCCCATTAATATGGCGTCGCTTGGCCGTGCTCCAGCTTCTCCACTTAAAACATGCTTTGCAAGAGTAAAGAAGAATTTAGAACTAGTAACGGGCCATCGCTGGGCTGAATCTCGCTTTTCTTCTGAAAATATGATTTGCCGGAGATAGTAAGATATTCTGCACGGCAATGGGCCGATGCTGTGCCGAAATATGTTTTTTTAAGGTTCAGAATGATTTGTCGTAGTAAAACTGACACTTGGCCCAGTAATATAGCGTCGCTAGGCCGGACTCCAGCTTCTCCACTTAAAACATGCTTTGCAAGAGTAAAGAAGAATTTAGAATTAGTAATGTGCTATCGCTGGGCAGAATATGGCTTTTCTTCTAAAAATATTATTTGCCGGAGAAAATGAGATATTCGGCACGGCGATGGGCCGATGCTGTGCCGAACTCTGGTTTTCTGAGATTCAGAATGACTTGTCGTTGTATAACTGACACTTGACCCAGTAATATGGTGTCGCTGGGCCGGACTCCAGCTTCTCCACTTAAAACATGCTTTGCAAGAGTAAAGCAGAATTTAGAATTAGTAATAGGCCACTGCAGGGCCAGAATCTGGATTTTCTTCTGAAAATATGATTTGTCGAATAAAATAAGATAGTCGGCACGGCAATGGGCCGAGGCTGTGCCGAACTCTGGTATTCTAAGGTTCAGAATGATTTTTCGTAGTATACCTGACACTTGACCCAGTAATATGGCGTCGCTGGGCCGGACTCGAGCTTCTCCACTTAAAACGTGCGTTGCAAGAGTAAAGAAGAATTTAGAACTAGTAATGGGCCATTGCTGTGCAGAATATGGCTTTTCTCCTGAAAATATGATGTGCCGGGGAAAATAAGATATTCGGCACGGCAATGGGGCGATGCTGTGCCGAACTCTGCTTTTCTAAGATGCAGAATGATTTCTCGTAGTATAACTGACACTTGACCCAGTAATATGGCGTCGCTGGGCCGGACTCCAGCTTCTCCACTTTAAACATGCTTTGCCAGAGTAAAGAAGAATTCAGAATTAGTAATGGGCCATTGCTGGGCCAGAATCTGGCTTTTCTTCTAAAAATATGATTTGCCGGAGAAAATAAGATATTCGTCACGGCAATGGGGCGATGCTGTGCCGAACTCTGCTTTTCTAAGATGCAGAATGATTTCTCGTAGTATAACTGACACTTGACCCAGTAATATGGCGTCGCTGGGCCGGACTCCAGCTTCTCCACTTAAAACATGCTTTGCAAGAGTAAAGAAGAATTTAGAACTAGTAATGGGCCATCGCTGTGCAGAATATGGCTTTTCTTCTGAAAATATGATTTGCCGAGGGAAAGAAGATAGCCGGCGAGGCAATTGGACGATGCTGTGCCGAACTCTGGTTTTCTAAGATTCAGAATGATTTGTCGTTGTATAAATCACACTTGGCCCAGTAATATGGCGTCGCTGGGCCGGACTTCAGCTTCTCCACTTAAAACATGCTTTGCCAGAGTAAAGAAGAATTCAGAAATAGCAATGGGCCATTGCTGGGCCAGAAGCTGGCTTTTCTTCTAAAAATATGATTTGCCGGAGACCATTAGTTATTCGGCACGGTGATCGACCGGTGCTGTGCAGAACTCTGGTTTTCTGAGATTCAGAATGATTTGTCGTAGTAAAACTGACACTTGGCCCAGTAATATGGCGCCGCGGGGCCGGACTCTAGATTCTGCACTTGAAACATGCTTTGCCAGAGTAAGGAATAATTTAGAACTACTATTGGGCCAATGCTGGGCCAGAATCTGGCTTTTGTTCTGAAAATATGATTTGCCGGAGAAAGTAAGATATTCGGCACGGCAATGGGCCGATGCTGTGCCGAAGTCTGGTTTTCTAAGATTCAGAATAATCTGTCGTTATATAACTGACACTTGACCCAGTAATATGGCGTCGCTGGGCCGGACTCCAGCTTCTCCACTTTAAACATGCTTTGCCAGTGTAAAGCAGATTTAGAGTTAGTAATGGGCCATTGCTGCGCCAGAATCTGGCTTTTCTTCTGAAGATATAATTTGCTGGAGAAAATAAGATATTCGGTACAGCAATGGGCCGATGCCGTGCCGAGCTCTGGTTTTCTAAGATTTAGAATGATTTGTTGTAGTATCACTGAAACTTGGCCCAGTAATATGTCGTCGCTGGGCCAGACTGCAGCTTCTCCACTTAAAACATGCTTTGCCAGTGTAAAGAAGAATTCAGAATTAGTAATGGGCGATTGCTGGGCTAGAATCTGGCTTTTCTTCTGAAAATATGATTTTCCGGGGGAAAGAAGATAGCCGGCAAGGCCATTGGCCGATGCTGTGCCGAACTCTGGTTTTCTAAGACTCAGAATGATTTGTCGTTGTATAAATGACACTTGGCCCAATAATATGGCGTCGCTGGGCCGGACTCCAGCTTCTCCACTTAAAACATGCTTTGCAGAGCAAAGAAGAATTCAGAAATAGTAATACGCCATTGCTGGGCCAGAAGCCGGCTTTTCTTCTGAAAATCTGATTTGCCGGGGAAAATAAGATATTCGGCACGGCGATGGGCCGATGATGTGCCGGTCTCTGGTTTTCTAAGATTCAGAATGATTTCTCGTAGTATAACTGACACTTGGCACAGTAATATGGCGTCGCTGGGCCGGACTGCAGATTCTCCACTTAAACCATGCTTTGCCAAAGTAAAGAGGAATTCAGAATTAGTAATGGACCATTGCTGGGCCAGAATCTGGCTTTTCTTCTAAAAATATGTTTTGCCGGAGAAAATAAGATATTCGGCACGGCAATGGGCCGAAGCTGTGCCGAACTCTGGTTTTCTTCGATTCAGAATGATTTCTTGTAGTATCACTGACACTTGGCCCAGTAATATGGCGTCGCTGGGCCGGACTCCAGCTTCTCCACTTAAAACATGCTTTGCCAGAATGAAGAATTTAGAATTAGTAATGGGCCATTGCTGGGACAGAATCTGGCTTTTCTTCTGAAAATATGATTTGCCGGGGAAAATAAAATATTCGGCACGACAATGGGCCGATGATGTGCCGAACTCTGGTTTTCTAAGATTCAGAATGGTTTGTCGTTGTATAACTGACACTTGGTCCAGTAATATGGAGTCGCTTGGCCGGACTACAGCTTCTCCACTTAAAACATGCTTTGCAAGTGTAAAGAAGAATTTAGAATTACTAATGGGACATTGCTGGAACAGAATCTGGCTTTTCTTCTGAAAATATGATTTGCCGGTGGATGGAAGATATTCGGCACGGCAATGGGCCGATGCTATGCCGAACTCTGGTTTTCTAAGATTCAGAATGATTTGTCGTAAAATAACTGACACTTGGCCCAGTAATATGGCGTCGCTGGGCCGGACTGCAGCTTCTCCACTTAAAACATGCTTTGCCAGAGTAAAGAAGAATTTAGAATTAGTAATGGGCCATTGGTGGGCTAGGATCTGGCTTTTCCTCTGAAAATATGATTTTCTAAGATGCAGAATGATTTGTCATAGTATAATTGACACTTGGCCCAGTAATATGGCGTCGCTGGGCCGGACTCCAGCTTCTCCACTTAAAACATGCTTTGCAAGAGTAAAGGAGAATT
>CAKNWT010334594.1:0-10500 GCA_932066315.1 Andricus coriarius
ATAACTTGTATTGACATTCGATAATCAAGCAGCGTGAATTCAGACCCATGATGGAAGAAATCCAGGATGCTTATAGAAACGACAACCTGTCAGCAGTCGAGTTCAGGTAACTATTATTCAATCCTTTAGGAGAAACACCCTATCCTCACTTTTCTCCTTTTTAAAGAATATATTTTCAACTCAATGAATTGAAAAATACAATTTTGAAGACTTGAACAGTTGAAAATTAATGTTCTTGTTTAATCCATATGTTTCGTTCAGAATTCAGCGTGGTTAAAAATAATATTTTTTGTTGAAAATTCAAGTTTTCTAGTTAGAAATTCAACTATCTTCTGAAAAATGCTTCTTTTTGGCATGAAAATTATTCGATTTGTTTCAAAGACCAACTGTTTTTGTTTAAATTTGAATATATTTTGTTTGAAAATTCATCCTCTCGTGTAGAAATTTCGCTATAACCCAGACCGTGTCAAGACCAGGCCAAGTCTGGTCCAGATCTGGAAAACGGAATGGGCCCGATCGCTGATGAAACACACGGCCCGATCGGAGCCAGATCTGGCCGCCCGATCGGTACCCGACCTGGGCCCGACCAATTTCCCGTTACGAACCATTTTTGAGATTTATAATTTCTTATAATTTTGTTTACAATAACAATTTTGTAACAAGGGAAATTAATAAAGTGAACTATATTTTTTATTCAAGTACCAAATATTAACACAAATACAAACTGCATACATTTTTTAGTCTTTTTGATTTCGTTCTTCACAATGAACGCCCTAGTCCTTGGCGGGAATTTCTTAAAAATAATTCTAATTTTGAGTCGAAACGGGTAATTCGCGACAAGAATTAAAACTCTGAACTAAAACAGGGAGTTTTTCAAAAGAATATTAATTCTGAGCTAAAAACGGAAATTTTCGAAAAGAATGAACCTTCTAAATTGGAAGAGGGATTTTTGAAATAATTTTGATTTTTAGTTGAAATGGGTAATTTTCAAAAAGAATAAAAATTCTGAATTAGATCCGGGAATTTTTCAAAAGAGTTAGAATTCTGAGTTGAAATGGAATTTTCAAATTTGAATAAATTCTGTGTTGGAATAGGGAGTATTCAAATTTCAACCAATTTGAGCTACTGAAGATTTTTGAACTATGAACATTTTCAAAAAGAATTAAAATTATGAACTATAACAGGGAATTTTTCAAAAGAATTATAATTCTGTATTGAAACGGAATTTTCAAATTTGAACAAATTGTCAATTGGAAAAGGAAATATTCAAATTTTAATCAATTTTGAGATAGAATTGAAATCTTTCGAAAAGAATTAAAAGTCTGCATTGGAACAGGGGACTCTTCAAAATAAACTTAATTCTTAGTTGTAACGGGTAATTTTCGAAAAGAATTGAAACTCTGAATTGGAACAGTGTATTTTTTAATTTTAAATACATCTGACCTAGACGGTATATTTTCAAAAAGTATTAAAATTACAAATTTTTGGAAAATTCCAATAAAAGCGCTTTCAAAAATGTAACCATTGAAATCTTTTTAAAATTATAAGCTTAAAATTTTGAATCTTAAATTGAAAAATGTTCCTGCGCTTCAAATTTTCGAAATCATCAAAATAACCATTTAATTTATAGAAAATGTGTGAAATATTGCTTTAAAAAATCAAGATTTAATCAACATTTCAACTTACACCGAAAACATCAAAACCTTCTTGCCCGACCTTATCAGCTGAGGGGAAAAAGGTTGCAAGTTGACAATTTGTGTAAGAATATATATTCCACCCACTTGTATGAATTTCCAAAATGCTCCGTGTTCTGAACTAAAATCGTCGGTAAAATTAAAATAAGAATAAAATAACATTTTGAGGTTATGTCGAAGAAAACTGAATTTCTGTTACTCACAATCCTGAATATTTATAAGTTAAATAGTATGGCACGTAAACTAAAGCAGGACCATTTCTGGAATGGTATAATGTCATTTTTAGAGTTATAGATACTATACTTTATCTATTAATTATATCAAAAACTCAACACGTTACTTCGATCTTCTAAAATTCCCGGAACTTGCATTACATCAACACACTTCATTTGACAGCAAGGCTATTTCCCTAAAATTGCAACTAGGTGTCTTTGCAATACGTGAACCGGTCTGGCTCCGGTCTGGGCCATGGAATTATTCGGATCTGGCCCCGAAGATACTAAACCTATCAGTACCTTCATTAATTTTATGTTCAAGAATTTTATCATTTATTATATTTTTCATTTTCGTAAAAAATCACCATATTTTTCCTGTTTTCCGATGTTTTCGGGCTGTAAAGGCTGCAATAAAAATATGCCCTCTATATTGATATTGAAGCAGAGAATCTTATTTGTTTTTTCATTCTTCAGGTGTTCTTTGAGCATACAATAGAACTTGCTTCTCCATGGAAGTTCTCGAAGAAGCAGAAGTTCCAGTGATAAAACTTCTTCAAGGCGAATATTTCTAGGTCAAAGGAATGAAGGTTGTCGAGATTTTGTTGTACTTCACTTTGTAAGGAGACCACCGAACAACCTAAAGCTGGGAGCGAATTAAGTTCCCAAAGAAGAATTCATACCTTGGATCAGCAGAGCCAGACACCCCAAGGAAGAAAACGCCAGTGAAAGAAAAGCAGATCCTGGAATCTCCTGATAGTGCTTTCCACTCTGAAGGAGAAAATTTCTCTGAAAAATGTATAATTCCTCACAATTTTCACGCAAAATAGCTTCTTCTTCTGAGGCAACTATCACAACCGACTGTCCTGATGAAAAACTTCGAAAGCGAGGTAGCATCTCCAGAGGTGAGGATCTTCCCGATATACTTGACCAATTAATATTACGGAAAAGTCCGTTATACCAGTTGGCCATTTTTCATTTAATAATTCACAAACAGAAACCTTGGGTTTACTTTCCTGATGGTTCATGTCACTAAGAAGGGGTTCTGAAATTCCAACCACAATTGTTTATGCTTTTTTGCAGAAGAATTTTTAGAATTGTCAGCGATTGGAAGAGATAGATATTTTTTGCGAACTTAAAAATCATAGTACACTAAACATATTTCATATGTGTACATCCGTTATTTTGGAACTTAAAATTAATTAATTTTTTGAATTCCGAATAAAAAATTTATTCTCTTAAATAGGCTGAAAATTGTATGTAAATTCTGAAGAAAATGAGTCCAGGATGAAGTCTTTTTGTCCATTTTTTAAAACTGTCTTGCAAATTTTTTTATATTTTAAACGAAATCTGAAATAATAAGCATTAATGTTCATTCACTATTTTTGTGCTGATATTTAAGGTAAATTTCTGTAGAATCGACGTAATTTATCAGTGCGATTCTAAAAGTTTATCATTGCATTGTAAGAAAAAATGGAAAACTAGAAGCGAGAAAATTGCAAGAATGTAAATATTTTTGTCCCTTTCGAGTAACAAACTTACTTTAAAAATATATAACAAGAGTAATTTTCTATAAAAATTCTTTAAAATGTACATTCATTTGATTTATATTACTATTGTTCTAAAAACGAGATGACTAAACTTGTTCAACTTTTTCGTTCCAAGTGCAACTTTTTGCACAATCCAAGAAAAAAGCTGTACAATTATGGTGATGAGTTAACGCGATTCTTCAGAAATATACTTTTCAACTGAGCCCAAAAATATAAAAAAAAGTTTCTTATACCAAATTTTATTTCAAATTTAAGAAAATATTAAATTTTGCACAATTTATGCTCTAGCCTCGAAAAAATTCAGCATAATGAAAAAAACGTAAGCTTTAAGAGTTCAAGATTTTCAATTTCAAAGAACGTGAAAAATTTTGACAAATTGGGAAATTTTTTCTCGATTAAAGCTACCACCCTGTAAAAATGTCATCTTTTTTGCTTAAAAAGTAATCTTTCTTGATTGAGAATTCAACTGTTATTGGTTGAAGTTTAATCTTCTTTCTTTGAAAATTTAAATATTCTTTGGTAAAAATTAAACTATTTTGTTCAAAATTCGGTTTTTTATTGAAATTTGAACTAGTTGGTTGTAAATGGTTAAAAATGAGCTTTACTGGTGAAAATTTAACTTTTCCGGTTGATAATTCAACTTTCGTTAAAAAATTTCTTCTTCTTGGATTGTAGATTAAACTGTTTTGTTTAAAATACAAATTTCGTTAGCTGAAGTTTCATTTTAATTTTTTGATAATTTAACTATTTTCTTCAAAATTCAAATCTTTTAATAAAAATTAGTCTTTTTATTGGAAGTTCAAATAATTGATTGTAAATGCAACTATTTGAAACTTAATTTTTCAATGAAATTCAACTATTTGGTTGAAAATCCACTTGATAATTCAACTGTTTTGTATAGATTCGTATTTTTGGCTTGAAAATTCTCCCATTTGTTTAAAACTGCAACTAATAGTTTTTGGTTGATGTTGAATCCTTTGTGCTTCAAAATTCAACCAGCTGGTTGACGACTCAACATTTTTGCTTCTAAAATTTCTCTTTGGTTTGAAAATTCATTACTTGTCGTTAAATATTTAATTATTTTGCTGCAAACGGAATATATTTTGAATTAAAATCTCAGGAATTCAAATCGTTTTATATTGAATTTAATATGGTATTTATATTAATAGTATTAAATAGAATTAATGCCTCTATTAGTTTCCTATATTCCGTGAAATATTCGGTTGAGATCATTTTTCGGCTGTGAAGTTGGAAGCAATCTATGCAAAATTTTGTAATGGTTTAATTTTTATGTTAATAATACTTTTCTTTCAGCCCAGCTGTCCTGTGATTGTTCTTTTTTCCCGGAATTGTGAAAATCGCGGAGATTTCAGAGGTAAATGATAACCGAAACTACATTGTTCAGTACGTCGATTTCAGTGGATTAAAGAAACATGTCTGCGGAAAAAAATTACGTGAAGCTTCCGAAACAAGGGATCCGATGATCTTTGAAGACCGTGATTTCTGATAGTGGAATGAGTTGGTCCAAGTTGAAATTTAAGAAAATTAAAAAAATATGTATTTTGATGACCATCTCGAGTGCACCTGCCACGAACATAAGGGTGAAAAGTATTTGGATTCGCTTAACAAAAATGGAAAGGACATTGCTGAGACTCTTGTTGCGAAGAAATTGGCCCCGTCTAGGGTAGGTGAGAAAAATAATATTTCAAAACTATAGGCACATTGGTGACAAATCTTTTGATCGACAAATTATTTTTTAATGTTAACTAATTAGTTAATAAAATATTTATGTATGAAAGTTGATCTTTTTATGAGGAGAAAGATTTAAAGTTAAATGAGCAACCGCTTTTTACAGAAATGGCGACTGCAATGTCCATTACAACTAGATTCGAGATGAAGCTTTCACTATTTCCACTGTTCTCCTCTTTTCCCCTTTCTTCAAGAATTCCTTTTTTTCTCCTGTTTTCAAGAAACTTCCCCTTTTTCTCTTATTATATATTGGATTCAGAAGCCATCAGTTTTTGTTAAGAATATACTATTTGGTTGAAAATTAAATTATTCCAAATTTTTTACAATTAATCTTTTTTTGTTGAAAATTTAACTAATTTCTAAAGTACTTTGTTAGAAATTCATTTTATTGGTTAAAGATTTAACTTTTTGGTTGAAAATCACTTTTTTTCTACGAATATTTTTTTTTGTTTGAGAAATAATTTCCTCAACTGAAACTTTTGCTATTCTATTTTACAATAAAAATTGTTCGTTTTTACTTGGAAATTCAACTACCACATTTTTCTTTGAGAACCAATCATCTTTTTTAGTTGAAAGTTGAAGTCTCTTTTGCTTGAAAATTCAACTGCTTTGCTAAAAATTAGTCGTTTTGGATTGAAAGTTCATTTCTTTTGGTAGAAATTTTATCATTTATAAATAAAAATACAACTGCACAGTCGCAAATTAAACTGTTTTAATTGAGTAGTAAACTATTTCGTTAAAGATTCGTATTTTTTGGATGAATTCAACTGCGTTTTATTCAAAAAATACATTCTTGGTTTAAATATCAAATACTACATTTTACTGATGATTAATCTCTAACTTGAAAATGAAACTATTTTTCATGCAAAATTTGAATCTGTTTTGTTTGAAACGTCAACGATGACATTTTGTGTTACAAATTCATCTTTTTAGATTGAAATTTCAAGTACTTGGTTGTAAGTTGAACTCCTTTGTTAAGCATTCCTTTTTTTTTGGCAAAGCTGCATACTTTTAGCCGAACATTCAATTATTTAGTTAAAAATGCATCTTTTTTGGTCGAAATTTTGTTCCTTTTGCTTAAATGTTCAAATATTTGGTTGTAAATGTAACAATAAAAAAAACAATTTCTATGAAGTTATGCGTATTTGAATCTCGTGTTTTGTTAAAAAAATATATATTTGTTGTTTAAACCAGTATAACTTTGCTTCCAAACAACGACAGGTATAAACAACTTTTGACATACAAACTTTCATAAAAAATATGTCTTGATATTTTTCCAAATCCTGCATCGTTTGCTAGAAAAATTGGAAAATTATATTTTAAGGAAAACAAATGCTCGCAACCTCAAAAATGAATTATCCCACAAAGCTGGTACGATATCTTTCTTATATTGGTAAAAACTTTCAAAATATATGGGAAAAAATGAAAAAGATGGGTTTTCCCAGAAAATAATTTTTTCATGTTTTCAACTAACATTTTTTGTGTAAAATGTTTTCAAAAGTGTAGCAACCCTAAATTGAGTCTAATTTAAGAGTTCTTTTCTTAAATATATAAAGCATTCATTTTAGAACAAAATATTTAACAAAATAAAGAGTATATTGTAAATATTAATAATAAAATATACTTTTTTTGCAGATCAACTTCCAGGACCACTAGAGCGCGGGTCTTGCAAAGAATTTTGAGTACGCCTACGAAAACGTATCATTAATGATAATTAGTCCAAATCTTCGACGGTAGGATTATTATTATTCTAGCGATATATGTCGTGTAGAATCTTTTTGATATTTTATTTATTGCGCAGGAAGTTTATGGGAAAAAGTACATATTTTAAGTATTTTAATTATTTTAATGCGAAAGTATAGTCCTTTTCATTTCGATAAACGACATTTTAAAATACTTAGCACACTAATTTTGATTTATAAAGCAATGGAACATTTTATTTGATTTTTTAAAGAAAAATCGGGAAAAATTCAAACTTAGCATTGTGGCGGAAGTGAGCTTACAGTTTTGCGGATTGGATCTCGTTAGGTCTATACAATCAGTCGTCCGATACAAAATGTAATTTCTTCGCAGCTAGTAGTCCTCATTTACTGGACGCTTATCATTTAACCTTTTCTTAACGTCATTTAGGTTAGGAATATTGGGGAAAACCCGAGTTCTGAGTTGAAATATGTAAGTTATGTGAATATGCAATTATTAAGACTATTATAATGGATATAGTGAAAATCTGTAGAATGTATGATATAGAACTGAAACTGCTTGAAATTTAGCTGGATTTTGTCAATGGTTTTTGTATTACGTCGTACGACGCTCTTTGTTATTAGTTATAAGCAGTATTTTAAAATTGGTCAAGTCAATTTGTCAATACGCAAAGTATTGTTAGAAAAAAATCTTTAAAGGAAACTTTAAACTTGAGTGTATTTAACAAAACTGATTGTTTTAAGCCGCCGCGCCGTTAATTCTATGCTCACAAGAATGCTGGTTATTTTTAGTTTCTTTCAGTACCTGTTGCAGGTTGTGGATTCAAATTATCTTTGTTTTTAATAAACGAATATCTTGTTTTACTTTCTTTGTAAGAATTATTCCACGTCGAATGAATTTGACCGATTGTATTCCTATAAACACAGAACTTATTAATTTGTTGTCTGTTATTAGAATAATTTATACAAGCAAGCAAATATAAAAAAAAAAAATGATTGAAAAAGTTATTTCAAATTTTTCATGAAATTAATTTCACTGTAAGTTATCTATTATGTAATCTTATAAAAAATGTGAAAGTTTACATCTCAGCTGCTGCTTTTGTTAAGAAATACTTCAGTCTCTAAACCCAAGATCCCCATACCGATAGTGGATACAACCTTAAAATAATCTGTTACCTGGTTGCTGCCAAACTATGGCCATGAAGATGAATAGCCCTAAGCCCAAATAAACCTGAATCAGCATCTGTAAGATAAAATATTTTGAAAAGTTTTAACTAATTTCATAATCAAGATTAATATGAATAGATAGTAATACCTTATATTTAATTTAAACGGGTGATAGAAGTTTGCAAACAGTGCGAGAAAATAAAAAATAAATTAAATTTACTTTTCATTCACAAGAGAAGATTAGGAATAAATTTAAAGTTTTGATATTCATATTAAAAACAAAACAAAAATTTGTTTTAAAAACTTCTTCATTTAAATGATTAAATGTACCAAATTAAACAATTAAAATTAAAATTTTTTAACAATTGAGGATTAGACACTTAAAAAATGTACTTATTTCGAATCTTAAGCGACTAAATATTTAGTGACATGAGAAGTATAAATAATTAAAAATGCACCATTAACCAACATTTTTAAATATTGAGTTCTAATCAATTTTGAATTAATAAATACTATTTAATAACTTGAGTTGAAAGCGTTTGTAATTAAATCATTAAAAATTTAAAACTTTCAAATCAGAAGCTGTCAATACAAAAAAATTCAGACAAAAATTTATGAATTGGATGAATTCATTAGAAAGAAGTTGAAATTCTATGAGTTTTGATTTTAATTTTTCAAAAGTGCACAATTTTATTTTCAATTGCAGAATCTCGAAATTAAATTATTTCGGAATAAAATGTCTAAAACAGGGCAATTTTAAAACATTGGAAATTTAATATTTTCAGATTAGAATGTTTAAAATTGGATCATTGCAAATCGAAAGGAATAAAAATTGTATTTTTTATAATTAAAAGACTTGGAAATTAAATAATTAGAAATTTGTAACTCTTGATCTAAATAATTATCTATTCGAAATGATTGAAATTTAAAACTTTAAAATTTTCAATTTTCATTATGTACATAAAAAAATTAGTATCTAAAACTAAAATTGATTAGAGAAATTTATCTAAGATCTAGAAAAAGATAGCCTTGCATTTTCATCGTTAGAAATAGACAAATTTTCAACTATAAAGCTTTAAAATTGAATTATTTTGAAAAAAATGTTCCATGGAAAAAGTAATAATAAATAGGAATTTAAAAAAACAAAGAATTTCTAACTTTATTTAAAACTGATAAATTTGTTTATCACCAAGATTTGTGACATTAAACCTTTGCTTATGCTCAAACCCTTTACAATTTCAATTATTGCACGTAAATTGAAGATGTTTAAAAAGGAAAAAGTTGCACATTGTTATTTATAAAATTCAAATTTAAAAAAATTTATTTTAATTCTAAAATTATAGATTCTGAAAGGAAAACATTGAAAATGTAGCGTTCAGCAGCACAATTCGGAACTCTAAAATTTTAGTTATTCAAAATTAGAGGAATTATTCAATTACTGAGGTATCAATTTCAGACAGGCAAATTTTAATATAGTTTGATGTTAAGAAACATAATTTTCCATTTGATCTTGTACGATTTCAAAGAATTGAAAAAATCAGATAATTGTGTAAATTTAAAATTTAAATCAAGCACCTTAGAATATTCGAAACTGAAATTTTAAAACTGACCATCTTTTGACAAAACTAGTCAATTGGAATTTTCCTCAAAATTTCCTTCATCCTAAACCTCCCCACCATCCAGTGCGAAATTTTTCTTCTGAATGCTGCCTCCCACCCCTTCCTGAAGGTCGACGATGGACCACCGCAGCTTCCAGCCCAGAAGCCACACTCAGTCACGATGTAGTCGTCAAAGTGGATAGTGGATCCACTTAGGGTCGTGGCTCGAAAAAATTTCTAGAAAACAAAATTCGCACAGGAATGAAAGAAAATAGTAAAAACAAAAAAAATAACAAAAACGTGGGATAGCGGTGCTATCGGTTGTTGTGGCGGAAGGGGTACTTGAGCATTGGCTGCAATCTCTTGCAATTCACATCTTTTAAGAAGCTGATCAATTGTGTGGAATTGATCAGTTATCAACAGACTGTTTCCGGTTTGAGTAGGTATGGAGGTACTTATCGAGACTTAATCTTAAGGGTATCAGCCTTAATTTCAGTCTCGGTATTACTATATCTATTGGTTATTTATTATTTACATGAAATTTACATTATTTACAAGTGTTTGTATGAGTATTTTTTTTTCGTCGGCTCTACGTTTCACTATCCTAATAATATCATGGGTCATTTAAAATATGTGAATTTGAAATTGCCGCTTCGTTCACCCTTCCGATCCACGGTGGTCCATCACCAATGGCCCATGGACTCAACACGACAGCTTTGCTATCCCAACTGAAAGATAAAATTTTGGAACTTCTATTTATATTAAAATAAGTACATTTTTCACCACTTGTGAGAGAATCCGCCAAAAGAAAAGCCTTCTATCTCACTATT
>CAKNWT010334598.1:0-16301 GCA_932066315.1 Andricus coriarius
TTTTCTTATTTTCAATCAAATATCATTTATATTGGAGAAACTTACATGTATAATCAATCATTTAGAAATTATTGAATTTTGAATGTCTAGAAGTATCCTAATATTATGAAATCCAGATTGTTTATTTCAAAATGATATTATTTTGAGTTTTTTGAACAAAAAAGACAGTATGTGTGTCTATGTTGTACTGAGAATTCGTAAATGAAACCCTCAGGGATGATAGAACAATCAGGTAATATTTTAAAAATGTTTAAACTTTAAATAGAGTAAAGCACATTTTTTAGTTTGATTTTTTTCGGAGAGGAAAGCTTAGATTCTTTAATCAGGAATATAACGGATGTTCTAGGTATAAAGTCAAGTTCAAAATTACTTAATTCTTGAACTTGATTTGTAAAATTAAAAAAAAGATCCCCCCTGAATATTGCAACAAATTTTAGAAGAGAACCAGAAAGGTAAACACAAAATGAATAATTGAGATAATTATTGTTTATTTAAGTGTAGCTACTGGTATATTTTTAATTTACAGAAGCTCATTCTGTGCGTTTAGAGGTTCTTAACAAGCCATAAGTGATGATATCTTCAGAAAATCCAACTTATGCTGATTTTCATGAATAAATAATTACGAGCCTACTTTTTCAGATAAATTTTCCGAAACGGAAAAATGTTAATTATTTTGCGAGCACTTAAAGAGAAGTAAATGTTTAGAATTCGAAAAAACTGAAATATCCAAATATAAGCTTTCAAAAATGAACAATAATTTGAAGCTTGGGTCCTAAAAAATCAAACTACTTTAGAACCACGCATTCAATCTGCGCAACTATTTTCTTCCTAGCAGTATTATTTTAGTTGCATAACAAATTTATTATCTTTTAATACTTTCGAGGTGAAATAAACTTGAAGTCAACCTAAGAAATCAATTGTATACCAAATGAACTATTGTTCATCATTATTAGCGATGCAAATGCAGTCTTTCTTCAAAAAAATGTAAACGTCTATTTCTAGTTGCAGAATTAACTTCACAGTTTGAATATTTGCCGAATGGCGCCCCTATTCCTGTCGTAGCTCGTGGCGATCCATATTATTATTCTGAAAGACGAAATTCTCCTGCCAGTTCTCTTCCTCCTGCCAGACCTCATTCTCCGCTCAAGTCTTCTTCTCGAACCGAAAATCGTCAACATGCAAGATCTCGGTCTGCTTCTGCGATCTACATAACTGAACCTATTAGGCTTCTTTCTTCTGACGGAAACGTATATAGGCATGACCAACTTCAATTTATTCAGCTTACTTAAAATAAGAATACGAACCGGCTTATCGAACTTCGCAGATACACTTTTCCAGCGAATAAATGAATTCAAGAACTCGAAGGATATAATGCATGTAGGCCCGTGCCACACAAAGAACAAATTGTTATATCAACATTTTTTTGTGACGTCTTTGCAATATTGTCGATTAATAACACTTTTGCTGGAATATATAGACATAGACCACACACAAAACGTGCCGGACTGGCAAAAATAAACACACAAAGTGGCCCCGTCCGCCGCATCGTACATGATTATAGAATAGAGCATGTACATCATACTGATGGGCGAGTGCATTTTGAAAATAAACTAGTTATCTTCAGGTTACATTTTCAGTTAATTTTGCGGCTTTTGTATCCGAAAAATATATCCTTCCCTTATTTATTTTCGTATTGGTGGCTAGCACAAAGCCACTATAGTAGCTTTTTAAATAAAAATATTACTTTAGGCGCTTCTTTTGCTAAATTAAAACAGCGCATTAAAGGATTTCTGAATCTCATTGCATTTTTTCAAATTCAAATTTCACATTTTTTTGTTAAGTCCCCCATTACCATCTCCTACAACTCCCTTCCTCACCGAGTAAGCCACAATTACTCCGAAAGAGATGCGAACTAATGGTATAATAATAATAATCAACTACTCAATAATAAAATCTACTACTTTCTGTGGAATGAGATCACTTATACGCATCAGGATCTAGCTCGTATATTTACTACTTTCTTGAACGTAAAACTTTCTGATTCTTTACCACTGAACGTATCAGTGCTACAAACCGTGATATTGTCCTCCGAGATCCGGAGACGAAATAATTCACGTGATTGAATTCTCGGCTCAAGCCGATGGTAATATCACGGCAAAGGAAGATAAAAGGTTAATCGTGTAGTTTTCATAATCGGCTGCTGTGGAGGTATAAAAGCCTAATTTCTTAACCTACTCAACAATATTGCGGCTTGCTACGGTCAAGCTCAGTCCATCACGAGCCGAATGCAAAAGGCTATACTTCTAGGATCACTTCATCTGCTCCGTCAATACTGTTCCTCATAACATTCTAAAAAGATTAGTAACCGGACATTAAAGACAAAACACTACCGAAGGTGATCTCGCGTTGTCGTTGTGGCGGGGCTTAAGCTTTCCTCTCATGACTTTGACGGCTACGTTGGCTGTAGCATTGCTACTGATAGGGTTTCCCATGCCAGATAGAGAGCGCAGAGGAAAGCGACTAAGAGGAACACTAAAACACATAATTTATCATGAAGCGTCTTTTAATGCTGGGGGACGCAGTATGCGGGACTGTGGTGATGATCAGCTGCGAGATGGTTAGGCAGATTTCTCTGACCAAGCAGTTGGCCTGCAAAAACAACTGCGGCAAACGGTAAGTAGCACGAAGTTTCCTGCAAAGTATCCTAACATACAAAGGTATCATTGGGAACACTTATCCATAAGATGAAGGACATCCGAAATTATCTTCTTATCTCAGAAGACCGAAAAATGGAGATTGAATATCACGTTGATTTGGCGTTAGGAAACGTCGACAATGAACATCAGTTAGAGGAATCCGCATCGGACGATCTTGCAGCGGCAATTGATGTTTTAGCACATTCTTGTAATAATCCAGCAACATTACATCCTCCAGAGGCAGACGGCCTAATTGCACTAAAGGCAAAACCAGAGTTACAGCAACCAAGAAAGTAGGCAAAGTTTAAGAAGAGAACACCATCCACTCTTCTTACGTGAGTACCCAGAGCTAGCCACAACGGTAAATGAGCAGAATCTAGCACACTTATAACGCACAAAAGCTGTAAACAAATTGCTCTCCGTTGTTCAAATATCTGCGATAAAAATGAAAATGGAACAGTGGCTTCCTATTGACGAACTACCTTTAGAAGATGTGGACAACGAATACCTGATTGAAGCTGTAGGCGTGGGTGCTAGGGAACCACGTCCGGATATTATTAACGATGATGTGAACAGAAGAATCCCAGAAAAACGACAGCACCTTGAGGGTAAGACCCTCGAATCTTTGACTTGGCTAGCTCAGTTTCGCATTCTTCACCTAAATCTTCTAATTGCTCAAAAGTTTCGAAATCGTTCAGTTTTATGTACATTTTATATTCAATTCCAAGACTCATATAAGCTTTCGCGTATCTCATTCACGACTTATTCTATGATAGAACGTTGTAAATAATTTCTTAATTTCTGTCAGGTATGAGTGAATGTATTGGGTTCGTTTCTCGTTACAAAATTAAATGTTTCGTCTTCTTTCCTCTGAGAACCTTTTCTCTATATAGGCATTTTTGAACTCTTTGAAAAGGTCTGATAGTTCTCTCCTTTGTCTTTGGCATTTTTAATTAATAACGCTTTTACATTTTTTTAAATGTCTGGATCATTTATTTTATAACCCCTTTTTAATTGGTTTAGTTCTTCGAAAAAGACTGCGGGGCTATCTACTTTATTATTACGGAATTTAATTAGCCAATTACTCATAATTTAAAAAGGCATTTGTATCATGCTAAAAGGAAAATACGTAGCTGGAATCCTTTGATTATTTATTTGATTATCGGCTTCGTTATCTGTATCTGTATTATCAATGTGAATTATGGAACGTCTGTTTGACCTCTTATTTGTTGTTAAGAGTCTAATGGTTATCTACCATTGGTATCTTGGAATTTAAAATTATTATTTTTTATTGAGGTACGGTTTTCAAAATTATTTTGAGCAAATTAATGACTTTCCTGCGAATGCTGCCTTAAATCGAATAGAACTGATCATTTCGATATTCGCTTATATTTTTCCTGTCTCTAGTTGTTTGTGCTTTCTTCTTTTGCTTCAAAAAATCTTTCCTTTTGTTGTTTCATAAATTCATTAAATCCTGCATTTCGCTGTTTAATTGTCTCAAATCATTTCTTGGGACTGACGCGCCTATTGTGGGTAAATACACGTTATCTCAGAAAAAGGTTTCCCTGCTTTTTCGCGCGAAACTCCTTTCGCGACCTATTGACCTTTCAATCGCTTTTGAGATGGTACTCGTGTTTTGAGATGTGATTAAGCCCATGTTTCTGATTATTGCTTAGTGTGTTAGTTGTGTTAGTCATTATTTTCTTAATTAATCAAATATCCTTTCTGTTTGAGAAACTTTTTTCAAAACGCTATTTATTTCAAATTGGCTAAGTAATCTCAAAGGAAGGCTTAGTTAGGTTTCTTTCTTTCGGAAACTCAAAGAAGTTCTTGAAGTAGTGTCAAGCTCAGAATTAAATAATCTTGTACTTCATGTATAAAATTGAGAACAAAATCATTCTGGATTATTGATACAAATTTAAGGGAAAGAAGCCCAAGCGTAAATAATAAAAAAACAGTTCTGACCAGAAAGGATTGCATCGATCGAAAATCGAATTAACGCTTATTTTAATGAATGAACTTTTGCCGGTCTACTTTTTCACCCGGATGTTCTAAAACAGAAAAATGTAATTATTTTTTAAGGACCGAAAACAACTAAACGTTCAAAATATAAATTCATGAAATATCGGCATTCAAGCTTTCAAAAATGAACAATTATTTTTTAGCTTGTGCCCTAAAATTAGACTGTTTTAGAACTATGCATTCAAAACAAGCGAGAAGTTTTTTTCTCAGCTGTTCAATTCCTGATATATCTAAATATATTTCAGGGTAGCTTCTAGAATTTTCCCAGTGAAACAAAAATTTGTTAGATTAAGAAATTACGTACTAAAAAAAAAATCAGTTTATCAGTTTTTTCTGACCGTCTGTCAAATTTGTGTTTGACAATCCGATTTTTATCGTAAAGCTATCCGCAACAATCTCATTATCATTCTCAAAGTTGCCTGTCTTGAAGAAACTATATTTCTTTTCGTGGACTGATATATGAAATATAAACATCATTACCTCAGCAGAAAAGCTTTGACGCCTCTAGTTAATTATATAGTGATTTAGATAACATATATAAACTCTAAATGAACACTAGAAGATTAATTTGATACACTATCAGCAACATTACTTATTAACGTATCAATCAGTTTTTCCGCTAATTGCAAAATATCAGGATCGTTTATACTGTGGTCCTTATCTTGGCGGTGATACTTAGCTCTATTGGTGAATATAATACTACGCTATATTTATAATTCCGAAATGAATACGAATTCAATGTGAAACGCTAATTATTCAGAATAGTAATTCAAGCTGCAGGAGCACCTATCTTCTCATTTAACTATTTTTATTCAAATCATTTCCACAAAATCAATTATTTATATGCTTTTCCTATTTTTCAAAAACAATTTCGAGTTAGGTTTCCTAATCTCTCTTATTTTACGAATCGCTGTTTGCTCCTAGTGGTAATTAGAGACAGAAGCACAGTTTTTCATTAATATAAAGCTCATATAAATAAAAGTTCACAACAAATTTTCAAGAAGTGAAAATGACAGGAAATTCAAAACAAAAAATTGATAGAAATGACCTTTTTATAAAAATCTATCTATCCAGAAATCCTATACCTTTCTTTTCTTATGTTTTCATTCATATACCATTAAACCTTATCACTTCAAGACGTGTTTCAATTTCTTGATTTCGGAATAGCTTTATCATGGAAATCCTATGCAGACGAAAATTTCTCAAATCCTATGTTTCACAATGTCGGAAATATTTATCAAATGCTAATCACATATTATCTCATACTTTCTTATCAATAGTTGCTCATTAGAATATTCTCTCAAATCTTATTGCCTCTGGACTTTCATCAAATCCTAAGTACCAGAATTTCAGAAGTTTCTATGAAATGATTTTGAATACTAGAATTTGTGTAGCAATCTAGATAATGAGCCGTAAAAGCGAGATATGAGTTTTCACGATCCAGGATTTGAAACATCAACATACAAATTATACGAAAATGTATAAATTGCTGTTCCAAATTAAAATCCAAGATCATTAACTTCATATTCCATTTATCCCAAGGTAGCTTCAAAGTCCAAATCGCTAAGCAGAAAATATAAAATACGACTTGTGCGTTGATTTGTTATTCTAATGATTCGTTTGAAAAATAAATATTTAAAGTTTATAAATAAAGCTACAAAATAAATTGAAGAATGGAATATTTAACAAATAAATTCTAATTCATTCCGACTCAGTTTTTATAACGACATGTTCTTATCAATTATCAGTCGTAGTCGGTACAATGACACAGTCTCTTAATATTTCGGACAGGTATGATTATTCATGTAGACAAATCTAATCACCATAATTTGATATAAATACTCCAAAAATACGATATTCTAATTTAAAGATTTTCCCACTAAGTTTAAGAAAATTTGCAACCTAAATAGGCGCCAAGAATGTATTCTTAATGTACGATGGAGGGCCTTTTACCTTAAGAATATATATTCTTGTCTAATTTTGAGAATTTCCCACTAAGTATAAGACTATACTAACAACATTTTCACACATTTTAATAAAATATTTAAGGGGGCATTCACGAAATACGTGATACATTTTTGGCGAACTTTTACACCCCCCCCCCTCGACCTTGCGTGATGCTTTTTCAATTGTTCTTAACATGGAGAATGATACTTTGATAGACCCCCACCCACCCCTGAATGTATCTCGTATTTTGTGAATGACTCATAATTATTTATATGTTATACTTTGTAAGACTCGCTAAGTTGAAATTAAATATATTATTAAAAATCCCATGTAAAATTAAGTAGGGAGACAACTGAGGTTTCGAGGCAGCGAAATATATTATTTATTTCAATGACAAATAAGAAGACACATATTAAAATTTATCAGTCATACCCATTCACTTTAACTCGCAGCTCGCAGCTCGCTCGTCCAACAATCGTTGAATTGATTGCGCCACATAAACATAAATACCTCAGAAAATCGGCTGGTGTTTTATTTAGCCTCACAGGTGCGTTTATGGTTCCGCAGAGATGAAACACATTAATTTCCAAAAGGACATTAACCAAGGGACTGTTATATTTGAAGCTTCCCTCATGAGCGACTCAGCTTCGTCTAGATACCAAGATCGGCAGCTCGAGATTCTGAATCGGTCCAAAAACGGGAGCCTAATGCACACGGAAAACAACCTCACACATTGTGCCAAAATGCACTAATTTGTATTATATAATAGGATATATACCTCAACTCCCGATATTTGACTCGCACTTCAGGCCGCAGCCTATTACAAAAGATATACAAACAATTCGGCGGCTCAAACGCCTCTGGATTCCGAATTCGCTAATCGCGTTACGAGTCTGTCGCTCGAATCCCCCACTACTACGAGGCATATTAAATTAATTAATTTGGTTGCCACATCGGCCCCCTTTTTATTTCCAGATCTCCACAACTTACCACTTTTCTTCAAAGCAAAACACTCAATGACGAAAATAACAACAACAAAAAATCATTTAACAAAACCCGAAAAAACATGAGTAAATGAGAAATTGTACGCCGGCATTTAACCTCACTATCTTACTTCTTTGTTCAAATGTGATGTCATTATAATATCCTTAGAATTGGTTGCATTTCTTCGAGCTTCTCACTTATCACACATTTGAAAGTATGGAATTTGGCCTCCTTATACTGCTTCGTGGGTAAAACAATCGAAAATGGAAACTGATTGAAATGCAGGTGGCGCGAAAGATTTCGCTTACTTAATTAACAATATTACTAAGAATATGCCTGTAAGAATATGACACTCTTAATATTAGAATATCGTTTTTTCGGTGTAATTGAGGTTCAATCTTTAACAGGCGTAAGATTATAGCCTCACATCTAGCAATACAGCAATTGCAGTCTTCTTTATGATGACTTTTCAAAAGAAAAAGCAAATCTAAATTGAAATTCTTTCTATGGCGGCAAGATAGCATGCCATGTTTTAGATAGAAAAAAATTATTTGTGGAGCATGTTCTAGCGTACCCGGAGAAGGTCAGAAAATCAATATGAAAAAAGTCTGGAGTCCGTAAAAGCATTCCCAGAATAAAACATAAAAATAAATAATAAGGCTGGAGCCTGAAACAGCGTACCCGAATACAACAAGAAATCAAAATAAAAGAAAAGGTATTGGAGCCCACACAGCGTACCCAAGACATAAAAAAAAGATTAAGTGCACTCAGATTCAAAAACTAAGAACCTTTATCCTTCCAGAGCATGGTGTCTAGGATTTCATACAAGTCTTGTGCGTTTAAGATGTTATAAAGCTTCAATGAAAAAATGTTTACAGAAATGTATAAGACTCCCTGACGGATAGAATATGGTAGAACGTTTTGAGCTTGCTCAACCAAGGACGCAGATAAATATCGAATTATTTTTGAGTAAAGTTAATAATTTGTAAGCATGGGATGAAAATTTCAGTGAAACTAAAAATGTAATAATAATCACAAAATAATATAATGAAAAAACACAAACATTGCTACGAAACTACTTTATGCTGCCAACAGACTGTATTAGGTCGGTACACTTGTAGATTATTATTACTAATACCAAAATATTTATTCTTAAAACAAAATTTAGTCGTCGATTTCTGCTTGCAGAACTGAGTTTGCAGTTTGATTGTTTGCCTAATGGCGCACCTATTCCTGGTGTTTTTCGCGGTGAACCATCTTCTTCTTCTGACAGACGAAATTCTCCTGCCAGGTCTGCTCCTCCTGCCAGTTTTCTTCGTCCAAGAACCAGATCTCCTCCTGCCAATAATGTGGCTCCAGCTACCAGGCTTCCTTTCTCTGACGTGCTTGGATATAGACTGGACCAGCTTCAATTTATTCGGCTTACGTCCAAAAGAAATCCGAATCGTCTTTTCCAACTTCGAAGATACAGTTTTCCTGCGGATCAACGAATTAAAGTACTAGAAGGACTTAGCGTTTTTCCGCCCGTGCCACCCCAAGAACAAATTGTATTATCAACATACGATGGTGACGTCTTTGTAATATTGACGAGTAATAATACACTTACTGGAATATATAGACATAATCCTCGTACAAGGCATAAAGGACGGGTTAAAATAAACATAGAAAGTGGCACGATTACCCAATTGACCCCAGATGAAATCTCGGAAATTCCGGTAGGCCAAGTTCGCCACATCTCAACTGATTTTAGAGTCGAACATATAAACCAGGGTGAAAGGTAAGTTACTTTTTCGGTCACTATAGTAGCGTTTTTAAATAAAAATATTACTTTATTCGCTTACTTTGAAAAATAAATACCGAGGATACAAAGATTTCTGAATTTCATTAATTTGTTGTTGTTGTGTTTCAATGTCCTTGCAATGTCCTTGAGATTTTTTAAAGAGTTTAAATTAATTTCTCATTTTGATAAACAATATTTAAAATGATTTTAAATCATTTCAAAATAAGTTCCTAAAATCACAAAAAAGAGTGTCGAAGATTTTGGAGCAAACTTTCGGAATTTCGCAAGATTGATAAATGGTTGAAAAAATCTCAATCATTTTAAAAGACTTGTCAAAGTTTTTGAAAAATTTTGAAAATGGATTAAAATTCTCACAAAGTTTCCAAGACGGAGACTGGACATAGCTGCTCCATCCCCACAGCAAATTCATTGCTTTTTACCACAGTTCAAATAACAGTTTAATTACATGAATTAAAAATACAAACCCTAGGAATAATTTGAGTAATTTGAGATTAAAAATATTCTGAAATTTAAAAAAATTCATGTACTATTGTTCAATTTCTTCCAAGCTGAATTTTGAAAAATCCGTTTGATTCTTCTAAAAAATGCAGGCAAATTATATTTAAATAACTTTATAAATAAATACATCGATGTAATTGAAAAAATAAATAGTCATTCTGATATTTTATTTAAAATTTGAAATTATCTTGCCCCCTAAATGAAAAGATTCAAGTGTGCGTAGCAAGTTTGTTTGTCGCAAACCTGATTGACTTCGCACTACTTGAAGTTATTTTATATTTAGCATTAATTCAAAATACTTTTAATTAAATCTCCAACCGATTTCTTTAAAAAAAAATTCACAGAAAACCTTATGCAAATTTAGAAACATATGTTCTTAATTTATAGCGCCCCTATTGCTGGTGTTCCCCGTGGCTGGCACAGGTCTTCTGCTTCCAGGTGCATGGCTCCTACTACCAGCCTTCCTTCTTCTGACGGATCTGCATGTGGACTTGACCAGCTTCAGTTTATCCTGCTTACTTCCGTTAAAAATCCGAACAGGGTATTTAAACTTCGAAAATACACTTTTCCTGCAGATAAACAAATTCTATTGCACGAAGGACCGAATAAATATGGTCTCATTCCAACGAACGAACACATTGTATTATCAACATTTGCTGGTGACGTGTTTGCAATATTGGAGAGTAGTAACAATCTTGCTGGGATATATGCATATATTCCTCG
This sequence comes from Andricus coriarius, assembly GCA_932066315.1. Classification (NCBI taxonomy): domain Eukaryota; kingdom Metazoa; phylum Arthropoda; class Insecta; order Hymenoptera; family Cynipidae; genus Andricus; species Andricus coriarius. The sequence goes on from CAKNWT010334598.1 coordinate 10,672, forward strand.
CACCAGCACTACATTTCGGGTAAAAATAAACATGCAAAGTGGAACGATTACCCCATTGAGAGCAGATGAAGGGGTGGAAATTCCAGTAGGCCGCCGTCGCCCGATATGTAATTATTTTAAAATACAGCATGTAAGCAACAATCATCCAAGTCATTCAATCAGTTAAAAAAAATGTAAAAATAAAAAAAAGTTTTTAATCTAAAGCCATCCTTGAATATTACGAGTGACTTGTAATTATGAATAATGTTACAAAATACATATACATTATAGTTCCCAAGACTTCGGTCTTTCGGCAATGCCCTAGCCAGCCCTTTTTGAAAATAGATATAAAAAGTTCTGTATAATATTGTCACAAAAATACTTTTCGAAAACAATTATTACAGGTTTTAATGATATACTTATAAAAAGTTTCCTGTGACACAAGGACACTTTTGTGCATGAGGATCCCAACCCAAATCAATCTCGCAAGTTTAGGGTTGATTTCTTATACCAAGTTATTAAAACGCACCAGATTTTTATTTCATAGTATTAAAAGTATACATTATTAGTTAAATTATTAATTACAATATTTTTGAAATACTAAGAGTTCTTATCATTTTTGAACCGAGTTGAATTAATTTTTATATTATTAATACTACTTAGTAAAATAAATAAGAAGTTCAACATAAGAACAATTTCGGGGTTTAACGCGTACTGGCCGTGACACAAAATCAGTTCCTAGAAGCTTAAACAGTCAGAGCTGTATAACATTTTTCGGTTTTATTTTGTTCTGAAACGAACGATTAGGTTTCTTTATTTAGGAAAATTAAGGATCTTCTATGTATATTGTCAAGTTCAAAATTACGTTATTCATAAACTTCAGTTCCAAAATTAAAAACAAAATCCTCACTGCGTGTTGCAACAAATTTTAGAAGAGAACATACATTTCAGGGTAGCATCTAGTATTTTCCCAGTTGAACAAAAAAATGTCAGAATAAAAAATTTTAAACCAGCTATTTAAAAATAATAAATGGAGCAGTTAAGAATAGCGTAAATGTGTATAGCCTCAAGGTATTTAATAATATCTTATCACTTTAGCGATAAAAATAGAAAATTAGTGTGAAAAGAATAAAACGATAGGAACAAAATGTTGACACTTATAAAGCCTGATATTTCGATTAAGATACCAGATATATACACTTAGAAAACACCAGAATATTAATTCGATACACTCTTAATCATTTTCTTTTATAAAGTATAAATCAGTTTTCCCTCTAATTTCAAAAAATTACGATCTTTCATACTGTGCCCTTTATATTGACGGTGCTACTAAGTTCTATTGATGATTATAACACTACTCTATATCTATAATTTTAAAAACATGTGTGAGCCTGCCGCAAATTAAGAATTTTGCGTCGCAAACTGCATCCTATCCTAATTGCTATTATCTTTCAAACTCGATTTGACTTTGACCGAAATAATAGGAATTTAATCTGTAAGGTAAACTATAGTAATTTAAGCTGTTTCCAACATTCAAAATTCGTCGAGTCATTTGATTCTCTTAATTAATTCTCTCAAAAACCCAGAATAAGAAAGCAAACGCATCTCTGTGAACCAAAACTAAGATAGAGAAAAGTTATTTTCATAATTAAATAAAAATGTGTTAGGTGAACCAATACTTTTAAGTTTTAGGTTATTATTGAAATGTCAACATGACAGCAGCTGTTACTTTCTAATCGAATACCAGTCTCAAAAGATCATGAACAAACAAAAGCGTCACTGCGAACAAACTTCATGATACAAACAGAATGTATTAGCTGGTAACTCTTGTTGATCACTATTAGTGATGCAAAATCAGTCTTTCTTCAAAAAAATGTAACCGTCTGTTTCCTGTTGCAGAATTAAGTTTACAGTTTGAATGTTTGCCTGATGGCGAACCTATTCCTGGTTTTATTCGTGGTGGCCCAGCTTCTTCTTCTGACATACAAAATTCTCCTGCCAGGTTGGATATAGACTGGACCAGCTTCCATTTATTCGGCTTACTTCCACAAGAAATCCGAATCGTATTTTTGAACTTCGAAGACACACTTTTCCAGCGAATAAACGAATTCGAGTATTCGAAGGATGTAATGCCTATAGGCCCATGCCACACCAAGAACAAATTGTATTATCACCATTTGATGGTGACATCGTTGGAATATTGTCGAGTAATAACACTTTTACTGGAATGTATAGATATAATCCCCACATAAAACGTGCAGGACACGCAAAAACAAACATAGCAAGCGGCACAATTACCCCACTGACCCCGGATAAAATCGAGGAAATTCCAGTAGGCCCCGTTCGCTGCATCTCACACGATTTTAGAATACAGCATGTAAACCATAATGATGGGTATGTTACTTTTCAACCTAAATTATTTATCGCTAGTTTACATTTTCACTTAATTTTGCAGCTTGTGTAACCGAAAAATATATACCAACAATTTAGTAAGTTAAAATTACTAACTTTTTTCTTTTTTTGATGATTCAATATATTTTTAACTGTTTCTTAACACTATTGATAAAAGAGAACATTTTAGTTGTAAATTTCGCAAAAAAAAACCCGTAACAATAAATTCTATTATCACGGATTTGTACAGAAGGGATTCTTAATAAGGAAGATATGAGTCTAACGAGTTTCAAGACTTGTAGCAGAAATGTTCTTTATTAAGAAAAATGGTGATAAAGGCTTAAATACAATAAGTGATATAACTAATTTTAGTCCATTATACAACATGATGCTGGATTCATTAATTTAAGGTCCGAGATTTGAGACACTCTTTTTATCATTTCACCATTTTATAAAATCATCGTATGTTTTACGTTTCATATACAATAAAAAAATGATCTACATTTACAATATAATTTGTTTCTCACAGAACTAACTCGAGACAAGAATGTTTAGGAACATGATTCTTTCAACCGACATATTGGTTTTTAGATTTTGAAAAACCGATTCTTTTTTATTTGAATCTTTCTGAATGCTTGAACCAATTCTGTTCAATAAAAAATTATAGAAAACCTGCTGCGATTTTAGAAACATTTGTGCTTATCTCAGAAATGTCTTCGTTCCAGGTCCAGGTCTCCTGTTATAAGATGCATGACACCACCAACCAGGCTACCTTCTTCTGACAGCAGCACATTGTATTATCAACAGTTGTTGAAGAAGTTTTTGCAATATTGGAAATTAGTAACTATCTTGCTGGAATATATGCCTACATTCCGCGCAATAGCGGTAAAAGACAGGTAAAAATAAACAGTAATATCGGAACGATTACTCCATTGACCACAGATGAAAGAAGAGAAACTCCAGTAGGCCGCCTTCGCCCCATCTCATTTAATTTTAGAGCACAGCATGTGAACCACAATCATCCACGTCATCGACTCAATTAAAAAAATTAAAACTGAAGAAAAATGTTTCGAATTCGAAGCCATCTTAAGTATTATGAGTAAATTGTAATTACAAATAATAATTAAAAGTCAATGTCAAGTCTTATGATGGTTTACTTGTAATAATTATCCTATAACACAAGGCGTCAGAATTAAAAAAAAAAAAAATACCGAAATTTAAGCTATTCAAGCATTTTTAGAATTGCAATATTATTTTTCAAAACAAATATCGCTTTGAGGTATTTATTCGAATTTTATCACCTTACCGATAAGATTCAAAAAGAAAGGCGATAATAATACAGCGCTATCAATCTCATATTCGAACAAATTTCTGTTTGACACTCAGATTTTTATTGTAGAGCTATTCGCGAGAATCTCTGTATTATTCCTGAAGTTGCATCACTTGAGGAAAGTCAATTTCTTTCCTTGCACTGAGATATGAAATATTAACATTAATATTTCAGCAGAACAAAATTCACGCCCACTCCTAATCACATAACGATTAATTTAACATATATAAGATCTGATGAAAGACCAGGATATTAATTTGATACACTGATGAGCACATTCGTTATTCACGTACAAATCAGTTTTTCCTCTAAATGCCAAATATGAGGATCTTGTATACTGTGGTCTTTATCTTGACGGTCATACTTAGTTCTATTGGTAAATTTTACACTATACTATATTTATAATATTAAAAACGTTCTTAAACTTCTCGAAAATAAAAGTTTATGGATCGCAACATGCTTATATAGATACAAGTTGAAAAAAATATTTTCAAAACGTGGAATTTAAGGAAAAAAATTCTATAAAAAATTAAATAGGAAGCCTGCAAAATTGAACTAAATAAACTTCAAGAATCGAATTCTTCGGACAGATTATGCGAAATCTACCTATCTACAAATCCTATAACTTTCTATCAACGTGTTTTCATTCAAAGTCTATCAAATCTTATCAGTACAAGACTTGTGTCAATTTCTTTGTTTCCGAATCCATCATTTCACTAAAAAATTCTATATGTCAAGAATCGTATACTTTTCTATCAACAGTGTCTTATAGAAACTCTTTGCAATCTTATCCAGATGGAAATTGATCAAACGCTATACTTCAAAATGTCGGATATTTCTATCTAATTTCATCCTTTACGTAATTGTTTACTCTTCTATCAAAAGTTCCTCGTTGAACCTCCATCATATTTTATCAGCAAAAACTTATATTAAATCCTACTTTCGGAATGCCGGAAATGTCCATCAAATTCTATTCGTATAGGAATCTTATACTTTTCTACCAATACCTAGCTGAGCATCATATTGAAACAGGACATAGCATTTTGTTTGACAAAACAACAGTCATCGCAAAAACACAAAATATTTTTCCAAGAAAACATAGAGAAGCAATCGAAATCTTAAAACACCCTAATAACATCAATAGGGACAATGGATATAATACCAATCCGATTTGGCTTTCCGTCCTCCCGGGTTTTTTAAAAAGGACTTGATTGGCCAATCAAGTTCGAGCAGTCCCTACCATGGGGCGCTCTGGCCAATCACAGGCATCGTTAGAGAATATATATAAGAACAAAATAACCTGAAACTTCAGTTTCAGGTCAGCCCTGAAGAAGTGAACTGCAATGTTCACGAAACGTCGGCAATCTCGTAGTTTTGCACACGATTGAAACCCGAAAAAGCTTTAAATTTTGAATTTAAATTTATCAAAATGAATCATCGTGAAAGCATTAAATCTATTATTTTCTACCAATAGTTTCTCATCAAATTCTATCAAAGCTTATTGACACAGGACTTGTGTTAAATCCTATGGTCTAGAATTTTCTAAGTTCTTATCTAACTGTATCCTATGAGAAATCTTATACTTTTTCATCAATAACTTCTTATCTGAATTTCACTAAATCTTATCCGCTCAGGACTTTCATCGAATCCGACGTATCAGAATTATGGAAGTTTCTGTCAAATGATCTTGAATAATAGAAGTTGCGTAGCAATCCAGGTGTAAAGCTGTAAAATCGAGATACAAGGTTTTATAATGCAGGATCCATTCTTAGAAGAAATGAATATTTCAAGTCCATAAATAAAGATCAAAACTAAATTTAATTGATTTTCTACCCTTATTAATATTATTATTTAAGCTCTATTTGAGATTGTCCGACATGGATGCAGTTTTAATCTGAAAGGTAAACTATGCCAGAGTAGGGCAAAGCAA
>CAKNWT010334600.1:1600-12341 GCA_932066315.1 Andricus coriarius
CGGAAAACTATAGCAATTAAACTTCAAGAACACAGATGCAAAAATTGGAATAAGGAAGTCGGTAAACTTCAAATTAAGGATAACTCTATATATCGTATGACTAAAGCCCTGACGAAGCCGCGAATTAATACTTCCCCTCTAAAAAATCCAAATCAAACGTTTGCGCTTTCTTTTCCGATAAAGCAAACCTCCTAGCAGCAAATTATAGAAGTAACTTCACTCCACATGACGAGCCATCTGACCCTTCACACATTGCTGAATGTGAACAAATTGTCTCCGATTTTTTTTAAAATCCCAAGTACCGATAATTTCAAGAAAATAACCCATAAGGAACTAACAAAGCAAATTAAAACTAGTAAAACAAAAAAGCACCCGGTCTAGACACAATTTTAAACTTAGTCTTCAAAAAAATTCCGATCTCGTGTCTCTCTCTCCTCGCCACTATCTTCAATGCTTGTATTCAACTAAGCTACTTTCCAAACTCTTGGAAAATAGCTCATATTTTAGTTGTTCACAAAAAAGGCAAGGATCCATACCATCCAACCAGCTACAGGCCCATTAGTCTCCTTAACACTATGAGCAAAATTTTTGAAAAAATAATACTCACTCGCGTAAACTATCACCTCGAAGAAAACAGCATCCCTAAGCCACAACAATACGGTTTTTGAAAAGGTGACTCTACGCAGCACATGATGCTTAAGCTTACCGAAGCCATTAGTTTAAATTTTAATTGAAGAAAACATACTGGATCTGTTTTCCTAGATGTAGAAAATGCCTTCGATAGTGTCTGGCATGTAGTACTGCTCAGAAAACTAATAAATTACAATTTTTTAAGAAGGCTTATCCATTTCATACATTCTTATCTCTCCAACAGAAAATTCTCAGTCAAAATAGGCGAGACACTTTCAAAAGAGAAACCCGTCCAGGCGGGTGTGTCCCAAGGTAGCATTTTAGGACCCGTATTCTTTATTATTTACGTTAACAACATCCCTGAGGGCCCCGAAGTTAAAATTGGATTGTATGCAGACGACATCGCATTATTTACTTCTTCTTGGTCAGTTCCGAATATCTTAAGGGTGTTTAACAAAGCTCTTAAAATCATTGAGGCATGGCCTAAGCTTTGGAGAATAAAAATTAATGTAGCAAAGTCAGAATCAATTCTTTTCTCAGTCAGAAAGCCTGCTAAAATTGAGCCACCAAAAATGTTTAATGAACCAATAGAATGGAAAAATTCCGTAAAATAACTAGGGGGTAAACTTCATAAACTTCTTAATTGAAAGCAGCATATCCATGAATCTAAAGGGAAAGCTCTCGGGGTTATCTCGCGTTTAAATCCCATTATTAATAGACACTCGAGTCTAAAACCTGAATATGGTATCCTGATTTACAAAATGTTCATTCGACCAATCATAACATATGCTTGTACAATTTGGGGAAGTGCGTCAAAAAGCAACATTAATCAGATTCAGATCATTCAAAATAAATTCCTGAGACGTATCACAAAACCCCCTAGATATACCAAGAACTCTGTCCTTCACAGAGAATGTCAACTACCTTACATTTCAGAGTGCATCAAAGGAACCGCCACTAAATTCTATGAATTTACATCACTATCACCTTTTGAACATATCTCCTCCTTAGGGAAATATCATTTTGATCCGCTTCGCAAACACGCGATGCCAAAAGACTTCCTCATGAAATAAGTCAACCAGCGACTTTCATTTTCGACCCCTCTAACCCCTTCCCAGTCTTCTTCTTTACTTTTCTTTCATAAGACAGAACGGGTAACGCACAACAACTTCTTCCAGTCAGATCATTCTTCGGGGAGATCATAGATTGCGAGTGCGCGAATGGCGTGGCTTTGCGCCATCAGCTTACTCTCGTGCATTGCATCTCAGAAGAGGGGCGATCGTTGGGGCCCCCCACCCCTACCCCTTTTTTTTACGATCGTCACTCGGCATCCTGCCATCGATCAGCAACGACTTCTCGCTCTGCAGCCTCCGTTCTCCCTCTGCCTAGGGAGAAAGAATAAGTCCACATCATCACAGAACCAGCATCAATTTCTTGACGTCAACCTCTGAAGAAAAACCTGCTCCTTTCAGAGCAAAAAGATAACGTAGTCTGACTTCGCTTAACTTCGGGTCAGTTTCTGTCACTCGCTGGCTCGAATCACTCTCTACCAGGCGCCTTAACCGGATAGTCCTTTTAGCGAGTTGTTCGAGTTGTGAGCTGGGAGCCAGATTCCTTGAGCTGGTATTGCTCTAGGCTTCCGCAAGGGAGACCTTTTGAATATTGGCTGGACGGGGTTGAACTCTCGGCAGAGGGAACTCGGCCATCGGAGCAAGGCCCGTCACGGAGGGACGCACCATGAGTCTCGCCATCAGGAGGCGGCGAGGAACGCCACCAGTTCACCAGGAGGTGGTAAACATTCCTAGTAGTCACCACTAGGATGTGGTGAATACATACATCAGCTGTCCCCCGGAGGGGATGAGCCTGCACCGGCGTTATCAGGAGGTGACCATCAACTACGACGATCGTCCGACACTACATTTTTTAACGAAGATCGACTTCATATTGTCACATTATCTAAAGGAAGAACGTATCAAAACAAAGATTAATTTTCAATAAAAAATATAGTTAATATTTCAAAAATAAAGGTATTAATTTCAAATTCAAAAAACTTGAATTCAACAACAAAAAATACCAATAATTTTCAACAAAATAGTTGAATTTGTAAGCCAATAATTAAAATTTCAACAAAATCATTAAATTTAAAAAAAAAACAATCAAATTTTTAACAAAATAGTAGAATTTTCAACCAAAATTATAAATCTCTACTAAAAAAGTTTAATTTTTAACCAAAAAGTTCAACTTCCAACCAAGTAGTTGAGCTTTCAACAAAAAAAAGATGATATTCAACAACAAAAAAAGATTCAGTTTCAAATTTCTACCAAAAGAGATTAATTTTCACACAGCAATGGTGTATTGCCTAAGAAGCAATTTAACTTTTAATCCAAAAATAATAATCTTTTGCTAAAAACTTAATGTTCAACCAAATAGTTGCATTTTTCATATAAAAAATGAATTTTTCACCAGAAGAGAGGAATTTTCATACAAAAAAATACAATTTTTCAACCAAGAAGATTGATTTTTCCACCAAAAAATAATTTTCAATAAAAAAGTTCATTTTCAACCGATAAGTTGAATTTTCAACAAAATAGTTAAATTTTCAGTTGAAAAAAAATTAATTTTAAACAACCACAACATTAATTGTTATCTAAAATTAGGAATTTTTCAACAACAACAAAATAACTATTCTTAAAGTACTTCGACTTTCAACCAAAAAGTTTCGTTTTCAACCCAGAAAGATGAATTTTCAACGAAAAGTGTAGTCGATGATTAAAAAAAAAAGAGTTTAATTCTTTTTTTTAAGTTGCATTTTTAGCAAAAAAAAAACTTTTTCTTCCAAAAAAGTTAAATTTTCAAATAAGAGAATTAATTTTCAGTAAAAGTGGAACGAATTTTCTACAAAACAGTTTAATAGTGTACCAAATAGTTGAATTTTTTACTATGTTTAAATGTTATTTTCAACTATCAGTTGAATTTACAGCAAAATATTTTTAATTCTCCGTTAAAAAATTAAATTTTAACCCCAAAAAAAAACAACAAAATTTCAACTAAAATGATGATTTTTTAAACAACACACATTTTTTTAAGTGATTAGAAAAAGTTGCACGATCTAGCCCTGTAACTTTTATCAAAGATTTTGCCTATTAATATTTTTATCAATAGCTTTTTGTAAATATAATACTTGAATGCTATAATACGTTATAAATAATTTCGCGCTTCAGTATATTGTTCAGAATTCGTCAGAGAATAAGAATCAATCATAAATTTTGAGCTTGAATAATTTTGAGTCACTCTTATTGGTCCCTAAAGAAATCCCCTTACGTGACAAATTTGAATTTTACGTAATATTGCGGTTTTTTGGCGCTTCTCAAAAGTTTTTTGAAAATAAATAATGATTCATCGGTAATTTAGGAATACCCAGTCATTTGATTACAAATACTCAATTCTTTGAACAATTTTAATTTGTTTAAATATACTAGTTTTTTTCAGTTAACTCGCAAAATTAACGTATTTTCTAGACTTTATGAGTTATTCAATCAACGATAACAATAAAATAATTCGTTTAAATAACTTTTGCGTGGGCATTCGAATTTTTAATCAAAAAGATTAGTTTACTACCAAAAAAGGATATTTTGAAAAAAAATATATATATATATATATATATATATATATCAAAATTGTTAAAATGTTAACTAAAAAAGATTGATTTTCAACCAAATACGGAAATCTTCAATTAATAAAATTATTTATGGCAAAGAATTTGATATTTAACCTTCAAGAAGTTAATTTTTCTAAAATAAGTCGAAAAAGTCATACAATCCTAGCCAGGTACCTTTTCGCAAAGATTTTCCTTTTCAATACGTTTACATACTAAGCGAAGTAAAAGCGAATTTAAAAAAATCAATGTTTTATGTTTGAAGCGGATTTTGACTACAATGAAGTCTATAGTGGTTTTATTTTAAAAGTAAACTAAGGCACGCATATTGTTAAATCTGATATATTCAAACAGGTTGGAATATTTGATTTGATTTGGAAAGAATAAAATAAACCACACGTTTCTTATCATTTTATTGTTTGTTCTTTATTTCACATTGACTTTTCTTAGTTTTAAATGATTCACAGCACTTTCCTGTATACCAATTCTTTGTTTGTTACATACATAGTTTATAACAAATTAAGACCAATGCTTTTCATTTGCGATGAAAATTTGATAATGATATCTTCGAAGGTCAATCTTGAAACTAATAACGTTGTCATCTCACATATATGAGAGGTAAGGACTACTTACCTATATATTTGTACTCTGATGATGCAATAAGCTATACTTTAGTTACATTTGTTGACCCACTTATTCACTGAAAAATTAATCAGTTTTTCCTCTACATTACGAAAATGAGGATGGCCTATACTTTCGTTTTCACTCTGGCGGTCATCTTTAATTCTATTGGTGAATAGACTAATATACTAATATAATCTATGTGAAATCTTAAAATTTTTGTGAAATCTTTTCGAATCTTTTTAAATTTTTGAATAATAATTAACAACTTGAAAAGCTGCTCTTAAGGTCGGCTCTCACTGAAAACACGCATGTATCAATAATTTCCCTCTTCTACCCCTTTGTGCATAATATACTAATAAGCTTACGACAAACAAATTAATTATTAGCAATGCAATAGAATTTCAAAACAAATAGTTGAATGTTCAATCTACAAAGACGTATTTATTCGAGGATAGTTGAATTATCAAACTGAAAAGCTCAATTTAGAACAATATAATTTTCCACCAATGAAGATTCAGTTTCGTCCAGATAGTAGAACATAGCGAAATTAATTTTTTGATCTCTCAATTAACAGTTGGCTTTACGAACAATGATTTGAATTTGCAATCAAGGGAGAGAAATTTTGAACTAGTGTTCCTTTAAAATACATTTCTTTGACATCGTCATAATTTCTAAACCAAAATGCTACTGAAATTATCTAGAAGTCACTAACGTGCATTAATAATCGGACGTATGTTCTTTTGAATTCAAAAAAATTTAAAAGAAATCCAGGTGATTTTTAACGAATTCAGAATAAATTCCAGAACTGAAAACCAAACAATGAGTTGTGTTAAATTCAAAAGTGAGCCTCAACCATTTTTAACCTGTCATTTTTATGGCACAACTTTTCTTTGCAGAATCCTTTACTTATGATTTTAAAGTATGTTACACCAAAAACGAGAATAAAGTATCAAGCTCTTTTTGGAGTTTGTTCAACAAGAAACATTAATCCTCTATTTCTCTTCGCAGAGTTAAGTTCGCAGTCAAGCAGAGATGCTCCTGAGGAGCATCCTCTTCGTGCCAGAGACAGGTCGCCTCATGGCAGGCCTCCTTCTCCTAAAGTACTTGGATACGCACTTGGACAACTTGGATATATTCGACTTATTCCTCGCACAAATCAGAATCTACGATTCGAATTTCGAAGATACGTTTTTCCTGCTGGTAAGCCAATTAGGCTGCGAACAGGAGGAAAAAGAATTAGTATCGTGCCAGCCAAGGAATATATTGTATTATCAACATCAAATGGTGACGTTTTTGCAATATTAGATCATGACGGGTTTCTCCGTTCAATTTGTTCGACAAATAACTCTAAATCGAGAATTAAAGTAAATATGATAAGCGGCGCAGTTCATATTTTGACCCCAGATGAAATTCGAAATTGCCCAGTAGGCGACAAGCACCCAATCTTCCCCCATAATTTTATAAAAGCATCAGCAAATTACGATTCACTACAGTCCGAATGGAATTCTAATAGCGAACCTAACCCTGGGTCTTCTACTTCTGAAAGACAACTGTCACCTGACCGGAATCCTCCTCAGGAGCCTCCTCTTCATGTCGAAATCAGGCCGCCTCCTGGGTGGCCGCCATCACCTAAAGTACTTAGATACACACTTGGACAACTTGGATACATTCGACTTATTCCTCGCACAAATCAGAACCTACGATTCGAATTTCGAAGATACGTTTTTCCTGGTGGTAAACCAATTAGGATGCGAACAGGAGGAAAACGAATTAGTATGGTGCCAGGCCAAGTATATATTGTATTATCAACATCAAATGGTGACGTTTTTGCAATATTAGATCATACCGGGTTTCTCCGTTCAATTTGTTCGACAAATTACGCTAAATCGAGAATTAAGGTAAATATGATAAGCGTCGCAGTGCATATTTTGACCCCAGATGAAATTCGAGATTGTCCAGCAGGCTACAGGTACCCAATCTTCCCCCGTAATTTTATTAAAGCTTCACAAAATCACGATTCACTACAGTTCATATGGAATCCTAATAGCGAACGTAACCCTGATTCTCCTTCTAAAAGAATACATACACCCTCCCAGACTTCACCACAGGAGTTTTCTCTTCGCGCCAGGTCCAGGTCCTCTCCGGGAAGGCCTCTTTCTGTTCAAGTACTTGGACATGCAATAGAACAACTTGGCTATGTTCGACTTATTCCTTGCACAAACCGGAACCAGCGTTTTGAATTTCGAAGATACGTTTTTCCTGCCTATGAACTAATTCGAATGCGAATAGATCATACGAACTGTGTGCTTAGGCCAAACCAAGAATATATTGTATTATCAACATCCAGTGGTGTCGTTTTTGCAATATTGGATTATAGTGGTACTCTTCATGGCATATATGGGACAAATGAAAATAATTCGCGAATAAAAATAAATATAGTAAGCGGCGCAGTTGACAATTTGACTGCAGATGAAATAAGGTGTTGTCCAGTAGGCAAAAATCACCCAATCTTCCCCAACAGTTTTATTAAAGCTTTCGCAAATTATGATTCATTAGAGTCAGAATGGAATCCCAATGGCAAACGCTTTCCTCAGTAGCCTCTTCTTCATGCCATGTCCAGTTTTTCTCCTAGCAGGGCTCCTTCTCATAAAGTTCCAAGATATGCACTTGGACAACTTGGATATATTCGGCTTATTCCCGAGCCAAATGAGAACCGGAAATTCGAGTTTCGAAGATACTATGTTCCCGTCGATAAAGAAATAGATTGCTTGTAGGAAATGGTGAATTTGTATCACGCCAAACCAAGAATATATTGTGTTATCAACATCCAATGGTGTCGTTTTTATAATGATGAGGTATCCTGCTCTATAAATCCGAATTAGTAGAAAGTTTCCTAATCCAATCAGTAGCATTGTATCTGACTGTTGAATTAGTAATTTTATCAGTTTCTACTAAATGATATGGTAAGTTTTATGTTATTAAATGAATTAGTAAGCGTATTTTACTAATTTGCTTAGTAGTGGCAGCTTACCAATCCAATGAGTAGCAATGAATTGCTATGGAAACATAATTTAATAATTTTTGTAATATTTTCTGCTGGTTTTTGAGTTTCACTTTCTAATAAAATAATTATATTTGAAACGAAATGGTTGAATTTTCAACTAAAATGATGAAACTTCAATAACAAAATTGAATAATTAACCGAAAATTTCAAGTGTCAACCAAGAAGTTGAGTTGTCAATGAAAAAAAGATTCAGTCTCAATGAAAAATATAGTTGATATTAAAAAAAAAGATATTTTAATTTTTTACCAAAAACAGTTCAATTCAACAAAAAAAAACAATCTTCAACATAATAGTTGAATTCGTAACCAAATAACTAAAATCTCAACAAAATAATTGAATTTTTATCAAGATAATTAAATTTTCAACAAAATAATGGAATTTTTAACAAAGAAATTAAATTTGTAACAAAACACTTAAATTCATAATGAAATAATTAAATATTCAACGAAATGTTTGAATTTTCAACAGAAATGATAAATCTCTGATAAAACATATAATTTTGAACCAAAAAGATTCACTTCCTACCAACTAATTGCGTTTTAAATAAAAAAGATTATTTTTCAACAAAAAATATAGTTGATATTTCAACAAAAGATATATTTCAACTTTAAATAAAAAACACTTTAATTCAACCAGAGAATACCAATTTTCAAGAAAATAGTTGATTTTTTTGAAAATAATTTAATTTTTAACAATATCATTAAATTTTGAAAGATAGTGGAATTTTCAACAAAATAGTTGAATTTTTAATAAAATAATTATACTTTAAACGAAATAGTTCAATTTTTAACTAAAACGATGTAACCTTATCACAAAAATTGAATTTTCAACAAAAAATTTCAACTTTCAATTAAGTAGTTAAGTTTTGAATGAAAATAGATAAATTCTGAATGTAAAAAATAATTGATATTTCAACAAAAAATATTTTGATTTTAAATGGAAAATGTTAAATTGAACCAAACAATACAAATTTTGAAAAAAATAGTTTAATTTATAAACCAAAACACAATTTTTTCAGAAGAAAGTTAAATTTTCGATCCAAACGGCCGAATTTTCTACCCGAAAATGTGAATATTCAAATCATTAGTTCAATTTTTAACAAATAAATTGAATTTTCAAAAAAATACTTGAATTTTTATAAAAGTAATTAAATTTTTAACAACATAGTTGAATTCTTAAACCAGAAACACGCTTGTTTCGGAAGACAGTTGAACTTCCCATCTAAAAGATCGAATTTTCCATCCGAAAAGACGAATATTCAGCACATTAGTTCAATTTTTAACAAAATATTTTGATTTTTACAAATTTGTTGAATTTTTAATAAAGTAATGAAAATTTAAAGAAAATAGTTGAATTTTCAACTAAAATGATGAATCTTCAATAAAAAAGTTCAATTTTTAACCATAAAGTTCATTTTTTAACAAAATAGTTGAATTTTTAAGCCAAAAACACGATTTTTTAGAAGAAAGTTGAATTTTTTAATCCAAATGACCGCATTTTCTATCCGAAAGAGTGAATATCCAACACGTTAGTTCAATTTTTACAAATAAATTTAATTTTCTACGAAATGCTTCAATTGGTATAAAAATAATTAAATTTTTAAGAAAATTGTTAAATTTTTAACAAAAGAATTAAATTTTTAGAAAAATAGTTGACTTTTCAACTAAAATGATGCATCTCTGATAAGAAATATAATTTTTAATTAAAAAGTTCCACTTTAAACCAACCAGTTGAGTTTTTATTTAAAAAAAATTGATTCTCAACGAAAAATATAGGTCATATTTCAACAACAAAAATATTTTTATCTTTAACAACATAGTTCAACTTTCAAGCCTAAAACACGCTTTTTTCAGAAAACAGTTGAATTCTCAATCTAAAAGATCGAATTTCCTATTTGTAAAGACGAATATTCAACACATTACTTCAATTTTTAACAAAACGATATTAAAAAAATTTAGGGACTTGCATGTTGGTGGCGGTAGTGAGTCGGTGTTCGGTGACAAGTGGTGAAACAATTTGACAGAATTGGTGTGGAAGGTGTGAGTGGAGCGTGGAAGCCTAGGAGGTGGGTAGGGTTGTGCGGGGTGAATTGGGAAGATAAAAATTAATTTGCAGCGTAGGTGAGAGGTGTCATTTAGTTATTTAGTGAAAGTGAGGTTAGGTTGTCGAGGACTCGGGGGAGTTTGTGGTCAGGAGTCTGGGGCCTTAGAGGGGTCAACGCGGGTTCAACCACAGTTGGAGGATATCAAGGGAGAAAAAGGGGTGTTTGCAAGGGCTGCGAGGAATTGAAAAAATAAATAAATAAAATGAAAAAAAGGGAAAAAATAAAGGGAAAATTTGGCGGCAATAGACGGCACTGTTTGCCAGTGACATCTGTCGGTTGCGGAGGGAACTGCATGGCGAGGTCCCAGTTACCGACGGCAGAGCGGGAGGTGGGCAGTGAGAGTGCTGGTAGTGAAATTGACGGGGAGGAAATTTTCCACGTGCCACGACGGCCAACAGTGCGTGGTCGAGTTTCCAGCAGCGTGTCGGGGAGTGGGGGCAAACGGAACGGTGGGAGCAAAGGAAGGGAGAAATTAAGAGAGAGAGCGTCAAGCAAAAGTGACGGGGAGGATCTCTTGAAGAGGAAGAGAGACAACCAAGAGAGTCCGGAGAAAAGCGAGGTAGAGAGTCCATTTAAAAAAAGCGGGAGGACACGTAGGTCACCCCCCCCCCCCAAATGGAGGGAATGTCGGAGAAGGAGGCTCTCGGGATGTTATTAGGCGCGA
>CAKNWT010334605.1:0-13645 GCA_932066315.1 Andricus coriarius
GGAATTTCCCCTAGCCGGGCAAGTCTGATATAGATATTAAATGTACAATAATATGTGATGATATTTTACGAATAATTATGCGACTAAGCTCTTGGTTGGCTGCGAATTTCACGTTGCTGTTCACCCTGAGGATGACAATCTCTCGTCAGGTCTCTCTTTCTTATTCCTAGCCGGAAATCGAATGGGATCTCACGAATTTGATTGTTTCTCTTTGTTCAGTGGTTTTCTGAATCAGAGAGGTATTTAGAGTAATCTTCTATATCCCTTTGTGCCATTTCTCTAAAAAACTCTTCCTCGATGTCTACTCTTTTATCAGAGGTATTTCAGAATATCGGAATATCGGCGATAATTTCTACTTCGTTATCGGAGAAAAAGTTATGGATTCTATATTTGATTTTACTTTGTTACTCTGAGAATTTTTCCGGTCCAACTTTCGTTGGACGTTGTTTAATAAGGTGTTAAATACACAATCAAATTCATGGCGATCCTCGATTTTCGTGAATATGTCTTCTTCTGTTTGAGGTGTGGGATTATCAAACCGGATGTTCACGGGGGTGTTAACTGTATCTCCTGAGGGTTTTTTTACGTGTTTGATTTCATAAACAATTAATTTGTTAATCATTAAAGTATCGGCTAATAACTGCTGTTTTGTTTGCTCGGGACGCTCTTTTATTTGTCTCCCCCTCTAGGTATAAGCTTCTTCATTGATCTCGCGTCAGACTTTGTTTCTATTTTTCATACTTACAGCCAAGTTAATTTTCAGTTTTTTTTTCAAACAACATTTTTTTGCTTTTTTTGGCCTCTATAAACCAAAAGACTCTAAGGCAACTTTCCCCAACGTCCCGTTTACCCCAAGATGCCCTTGGGGGGTAATAGACGATATAGGGTACCTGCTCGACCTGGAGGGCGCGGGTCACGCTTTTCGTCGCTCCGCGAATATTATGTTTTTTGTTACTTAAACCGTGAATTGTATGGTGAAAAATGTACTCAAATGATCAAAATTTTACTTTCTTCAAAATTAAATATCTCGCTGAAAAATGTGTTAAGTGGAACAGGATTTATTAACGTTAAATGATTTTTGCACGTGCAATCAAGATTTTAATTACTCACACAGTGTCGTGTTTCGCGCTGATTTTTTATTCACAGTGTATGCTGTTATCAAGTTAGAGGCGGTGTATGTATGTATTTCGAGTGCGTGTCATAATCAACAAATTTTCTCAAATTCCTTAAGCACTCAATGGCGTGAGCAGAGAAAAATCATGGACAAACACATAACTGAGGACTCCCTTGCAAAAAGCCTACAAGATCTCCAGGCTAGCATAAGAAATGACACAGAAAATGTGATTACAAAATTGATGGGAGAGCACGTAAAAATTATTAAAGCAAACGAAGAAAGTATTAAAAAAATAAGAGGCACCTGCGATGTACTGTGTGTGCAGGTTTCGAGACAAAGCAAGTCCATCGAACATGTCAAGAGAAGAAATAATGTTGTCATTTGTGGTCTGCCCGAAACCATTGATGAAACACGAATCTCTCTATTCAATACCATTCAGATTTTCCTAAAAGAAAAATTAGGAGCCGCAATTGACATAAATGTCGTTGACCAACTACGAAGACTGGGAACACCAAACTTAGATCGCAATAGAACTGTGCTACTTGGTTTCACGGGCGGATTCATCAAGAGCATCATAATGGAACACCGAGCAAAAATAAAGGGGACAAACATTTATATCAACAACGACCTGGACAAGAAAAGTCAAATCATTTACAGTAAGTGCCGTACAAAAATACACGAACTTAAAGAATCTGCAGCCCAGGTACGCGTGAGAGACGATACAATCTGGGTTAATAGTGAGAATTACACCCCTGAACAACTTGAGTCTATGAAGCCGGAAGAAATTCTGTCAAAAGGACACAATCTAGTGACGGCACGTCAAGAAACCCTGTTCCAGCAGATAAGAGGACCGATATGAAACGTAAAAGAGGGCGTCCTGACAAAAGTCCTCCCAAAAATTAGCCGCCTAAGGTTAGAAGGCAAGAAAATGGTACAATAGACCCTTATATAACAAACATAGCAAAAAACTATTAACCCGAAAAAGATGTACTAGTAACAACCAGAAGGCCTAAAATTACCACATTAATCTAACAATCCATAATACAGAAGTCAACGAGTCTGTAGAAAATATCTAGAATATGTCGATTTATTCGCCCTCTCGAGAGTATCGCTACCTCCATAAAATCTGCTACTGGAATTTCAGCGGTTACGGTAATGTTTACAATCTAGACAATGAACAAATTCAATGCATTGCTAGTAACGATATTATATGTATAGCGGAAACGTGACCGACGACCGATAATTTTTAACTTCCTAAGTTTCTTGATGATTATTTAATTTTTTCAAGTTGCGCAACCAAGGAATTTAGTAAGGAAAGAGGTAGCGGAGGGCTAATTACACTCGTTAAAAAAGCTAGTTTTATATCAGCCACAATAATAGACGTCTCTAATCTTCGGATTTTTGTTAAATTAGAACTCTCAAATAATATACTGATAATTGGTAATACTTACTGGCCATTGACTGCGAATACAGAATCCTGCGTTGAATATTTACACGAGACTTTAGCTAACTTCTCGGAAACTTCCAAAGAAAATACAAAACGGGGTAGAATGTTTACAGAAACTATGGAAGTAAATAATTTTATCTTGTGTAATGGGCGCACAAAATCGGACTCACCTGCAAACTTTACTTATATCACTGCTAAGAACGGTAAGAGTGTTATTGATTTTTTCTGTGTTAGCTTAAACGCCTTCGATTTGGTTCATGACCTCCATTTAAACCCCATAATAGGAAAATCAGACCACCACATGGTCACTTCAAAAATTAAATTTGAACATATGCAATAGGAAAAAATAACTGCTAAGGTGTCTACTTACTTTGAATACCTTAAGTGGGATGAAACAAAGTTGCAAGATTTTTATTCATATTTCTCTTTATCAACAAAGCCTTTATTTCAATAGTACTAACAGCAACGAGTTATGTAACAATTCTATTATATCGATTCAGCACGCGGCCCAAGAAACAAAATACTATATAGGGGGGCCGACATTTGCACCCAGAAAAGAGTGGTTCTTTGCAGAATGTAAACAACTAAAAGTTGAAATGAGAAAAGGGTATAGGACGTACAGACGTAGCAATAAAAAACAATTTCTACTACATAAATACTTGTACAGCCGCGAAAAATATAACTCGACTTTATTTCTAGTCAAGAAGGAATACCTCGACAAAATAATAGGAGCATTGCTTAACGCAAGTAATAGCAGAGCATTCTGGAAGACTGTAAAGCAATTCGAATCCAGGCAGCCGTATATAAACGCACTCGAAATTACTTCGTGGCAGAATTTTTATGAGAGAGTTTATCCCAATAGAGCGCCGTCACAAGTCTCTTACATAACTGTCTTACATCCATATCTTGATAAAGATTTTACATTAGAGGAATTAAACAGTTGCCTTAAAACTTGCAAAAATAATAAAGCTACAGGAGTAGATAAAGTCACTAACGAAATTTTAAAGAAGCTACCGCCAACCTGGTAGCATTATTTGCTTAATTTATTTAACGTTGTACTCAATTCAGAAACTGTCACTAAAGGTTGGTCGTTGGCAGAAATGTGCATGCTGTACAAGAAAGGTGACAAAACTGCATCTCGAATTATGGACTGGGCCGAGTTGATTGACATAATTCCAGGAGAGTAAGCAGGCTTTAGAAGAGGAAGGGGGACATTCGGCCGCCTTTTCACCTTAGCTTCAGTAGCGAATATTCATATAGGCTCCAGTGAGAAGTGCGCGATCATGATTTTTGTTGATTTTTAGGGCCCACTTGACTCTCTCAACAATAATAAGCTCAGGGATAAACTCCACCACTTAGGCTTAAGCTGAAAAATAATTCGAATCCTTCGACAACTTTACGATAAGGCCAAATTGATGGTTAAATGCGTTGGAAAATATAAGAAGCCCATAGATGTCACAGAAGGAGTGTTTCAAGGGGACAGCCTAAGCCCGCTTCTGTTCATTTTATTTCTACATGACATCATAACGTTTTTTTAGGCCCAAAGGTATGGAAGGAATTTCTGTGTCCTCTTCGAAGGGGATCTTGATGCTCCTCTTCGCGGACGACCTTATAATTTTTGCAAGACCCTGGCATGACGCATAAAATAAGGTTAAGACCTTGAAATCTTACTGTGACGCGAACGGTTTGAAACTAAATGCACTGAAACCAAAAATCCTTCCTCTGCGGAAAATTGGGGATTGCAAACGCTTAAAGCCTATCTTTTGGGAAACCCAGGAGCTTGCTTACCGCAACTCGTACATTTATATCGGGTTGCCTTTTTCTTGCTTAGGTAAATTTTGTAAGGCGGCAGAATTTTTTACTCACAACTAAGCTCTTAAGGTCTATTGTTAAGGCTACGACTCTATATGGTTGTGAAATATGGGCTGTTGGTGCAGGGCCCTTCATATGCCGACGACAGGTTCCCGAAGATTTGCTACAACAGACTTGTTGATCTAGATAAGCATAATAAAATCAGACCATGCTATAATTGGGCATCTCAAATCAAAGTAGTTATCGACGCAATAGGAGACTGTACTCTTTGCCCACAACAATGCATCATGTGCAGCAGAAAGATTGACAAAAGGTGCGATAATATTATAAATGTTTGGCAAAACAACTTGAAAAGCTTAACTATCGATAGATCTATAAACTCCGGATATAACAATATCTACAGAAACTTTAGCCTCAGACAGTTGACAGCAGAACCATATTTAAAGTTCAATTTACCATTTAGCAAAACTCGAATCCTTAGCCAATTAAGATTGGCATCTCACTCTAGAATCAAAATGATTTATGGGGGGAACACATATATTATCGACACAAACGCTATCTGCACCATTTATAATCTCAACTCTCAAAAAACGCTCGATCATTTCCTTCTGTACAGTCCAATTTATAAACCTGCTAGAGACTAATATCTAAACCCCTACGTAGGCAACCAAATATACGACAATACAGAAGCCACGCAACAATTACTATGTGTAAAAAACGAAAAAAATTTGAATGACGTATATTATTACGTAGATAATGCGCTCAAGATTAGATCTTTTATAATTAAAGAATAATAAGCCAGCAGGTTTTTAAGTATGTCTGTGCGAATTAATCTACAAAACTCTTTTTATTGATGTTTTATGTATAATGTTTATCTGAATTGACAAATTGTAATAGTTTTTCATGCTTGTACAAATAAAAAGTTATCTATCTATCTCATCTAACAGACGATATAAACTCGAATGACAGTATAGATAACCTTAGGCGACAGATGCTGTATATATGATAAAATACTTATTCGGCTTAGCGGTCAGAAATTTCTTTTATTTTAGGTCCAGCTCATTAGTCAACGTTTCGGACTGGTACCAGTCCCTCTTCAAAACTCTGTAAGGAACGATACAGACCTTAGATCGTAGATGATTTTTTGACAAATGCGAAAGAACAAATAGCATACCCTGTTTGGATCGGAGTCAAAAAAGTCCAAAAAAATTAAAAAAGAATTGAGAGATGGCTTGAACATTTAAATGTTTCGAAGAATTGCATACTGAGATTTCGAGAGATTGGAGAAGCTTACGACTATGCCTAGAATGGAAGGTGGGTCTATGTAGGTTATTTATTTTAATTTACCGATATATAGTTATGAAAGAACCTTGAATTGTATGTTATGAAATTTACACTTAAAATGTAATTTGGTTTAAACTGTGGAAATGATGTTTTTACGACCACGCGTGGGTTATGTCCTCTGCTATGCAACTTAAAAAGGAACTTTATTCTAAATTCAAGGTAATATTTCATGACAATCTTTACAATTATAGGCTCTTTCATAACTATATATCGGTAAACTAAAATAAAATAACCTACATAGACCCATCTTCCATTCTAGGCATAGACTTCTCAAATCTCTCGAAACCTCAGCATGTAATTCTTCGAAACATTTAAATGTTCAAGCCATCTCTCAATTCTTTCCTAATTTATTTGGACTTTTCTTACTTCGGTCCAAGCGGGGTATGTTATTTGGTCTTTCGCTTTTGTCAGAAAATCATTTACGATTTAACCTCTGTATCGCTCCTTATAGAGTCTTGAAGAGGGACTGGTACAAGTCCGAAACGTTGAATAATGAGCTGGACCTAAAAAAAAGGAAATTTCTGACCGGTAAGTCGCATACGTTTTTTATCGAATGACATTGTTGTACCGAAGCCTGTAATTTGTACCGAACTGTAGTATGAACCTTGTATCCTGCTACCATATATTCGATAGGGTTGTGTCTCGTGAATCCTACCGACAGCATCTCTTCCGAGATAAAGTTTAAAGCGTCGCTTGCGCACAGGGGCAAACCTACGTTACCGTTACGGAATGCGGGAGAAAATAAGCTAAGTCCGGTAGGCCGTCGTCTGTCGTACCCGACGCCAAATCGGAAACAAGCGGAGGCATCACTGCGTCGTAAAATTAGGATATTAGTTCCTCCGGAAATTTTTGTTTACGAAATAAAAATAAACTAATTTATTTCTTTAAATATCAAATGGAGATAATTAATCGCAAGTCATTCAGTTGCTGGCTCATAGGCTTGCAGCTTAAACCTTACGGGAGAGTTCGACTGACCGTTAGGCTTGTCTAGAGTCCTTGAATCACAGAATAATTATTTCAGTGTTAATAGGTTAACTGTATAACTAAATTTATTCATAAACCTCTTGAAAACACTCAAGTGTTGGCCCTTAGACTTGCAGCCTAAACCGTAGGGGAGGTTTCGACTGGCCGTTAGGCTTGTCTAGACGCCCTGCATTTCAGGTTGCTTTGGTTAATTTTGAATGGTTACAGAAATCGGAAATTAATCATTTCTGTGTAATTCAAAATTCGAAAAAATCGAAAAACTGGCAAGCAATTACATGATTCAAAATCCCACGTCTGCCACCAACTGTCTGTTACAGAAAAACAAGGGCAGTGTGGGATTTGATATTATATGCGGGAGGAACCTAGATAATCAATTCAGGACGAACCCCATTTGTTTTATTTTTCATGCAGGATCGCTGAATTTTGCCTCCGAAGAGCTGCCTTTGCTGACATGTTGTTCGTATGTTATTAAAGGATATAAATGAAGTTTGCACAATTGTTGTTTATATCAGGCAAAAATAAGTAGACATTTATTTAAATGAAAGCCTTTTAAAATACTATTGTACACTTACATACTATCACTGAACCATCAAGCGGGAGAGGTCAGTGGGCGAAATCAACAATTAAATGAACAGATTTATTCATTAATTCAAGTGGAATTTGTTAAATGAAATTCCCAACAATTCTTTGCTTCTAAATTGGACCCTTTCGTTTTCCTTTGGGGGACGAGAGAGAGAGAGAGTTGACGGAGGAGATCACACATTGAGAGCACAGAAAAGTTATTAAAAGATAATAATAAATATCCTAACCTGGTGTTTTACCTCAGCATAATTCGACTCCTGAACTAGAGCGCGGAACACTCTACATTTCACACTTCGTCCGTCACTCCCGACACGCCGTATCGTGATCGTCATCCTACAGGTTTTAACCAATTTCGTCCATCTATTCGAATCCTCCCTTCTAAGCCGTTCGCACAAAGCGGTATTGGCTGGTTGAGTATATTGCCCCACGTAGAAGGATTGCACACAGTCTCCGATAGCGGCCTTCTACTGCAATGCGTTTCTCCACTTAACGTCCCAAAACCATCCCTTACCCCAGACTTCCCTTTATCTAACTTAAACCTTCAGGGCGACAATGCACGTAGCGATACGTGCGTGGAAGAGGGGACAGATCGAGGAAACCTATTCCAATTGGACTTCTTACCTAGCAAGGTAAGAGAGCTGGTCGACGAACGCTGGCGAGACAGAGCTGTGATACGCCTCGTTGCCTAATTGAACCTAGAATTTGGTGCGTTTCTTTCTGATATTGCATATGGAGTTTGCCTTGAGACTGTGGGATTGGAGACCGGACGTGGTTTAGGTGACAAAAAAATTCTGATTGAAAATTTTTTATAAATAAGCAATTTTGCAGCGCACGTGCAGTGTGTACTGCTGCTATGCCGTTAGATTTAACTTTGTTAATTGGCAATATTAACTGGTATCTCAGCCCTCACCATCAATCCGGCAAGTTTTTAATTATAAAATCTTTGACCACAAATATGGTTTATAATAAATCTGGAGATATTGTTAATTATTTCCAATCCAATTATAAACAACATTATAGTCAGTTTGTTTATTAACCTATGGCTTTAGTGGACAAATCGATCACCCTGGCCAAAAATGTTTAAATGACTATAAGTTTAATTATTTATTTTTAACAATAATTAAAGTCTACATTATTGCTCTTGCAGTTTCTTATAATTTGTTTAGATAATTATAGTAATAATGTGCAGATGGATTTTAGTCAATTAATTTATTAGTCTCTGTTATAATTGTTTTCATGATCATAAGTAGTCCAACCCATCCACCAAGAATTTATCAAGAGTATCGATCCTTCCGACTGAAGGTAGTGTTATTGATTGATATTGATTGCCGAGATACCGATCAGTGATGCATCTTTTCTAAATGTACTTAACAGATGACGGAACTAAAGTTAAGGATTTTACCTCAATAAGATTTTAATATTTAATAATAATCTGCATTGTTAATTAACATATTTTAGTCGCGTTGAGACTCGAAATTATCGGGATGGTATAAAAGCTAGGAAGTGGCATGAGACTTTAGGCTAGCGGTCTTATGTATGCTAGTGTATTACCACGGGAGTTGCAACCACGTTGGCCATGGCCATGTATCTAAAAAAACTTTAACCCTCTGAAGACCAGCATTTTCTGGAGACCTCTTCTGTAACAGCTGGGTGCGCAGGCACCCACGAAATTCTATCATCTTTTAAATATGTTAAAAGTGCATGTTTTTATACAAAAAGGAGTGAAATGAAATCGGAAGAATGTCTAGAAGAATATTAGACTAATTCCATAACGATATCTTTATTTGTTTAAATTTTGTGCAAACAAATGTAAACAAAAATTCGTAAAAATGTCAAAAATGACTTTTTTCGGTTTTTTAATGTTATTTCTTTTGTTTTTTATGTAATTGAAAAAAATCAGTGGGCGTAATAATCTGCAGACTTTGCCCTATAAAACTGTTTAAGTGGTTTATCTATTTAAAAAAATATATATTTATCTCACTAAGTGATGGTGCACTTTTTGCCTGCAAATTGGGACCTGGAAAATGATTCATGCCGTCGATGTTTTTCGTTCTGCTTTCCATTCCCAAAAGTGACAGAACGATTGTTTTTGCAAACGGTCGCTGCGGCGTCTTCCTCTTCAGACGTCGCGTCATTTTCTTCTGATACTTCTTCCTGTAGAAGTCTTACAACTTCAGCTTCATCTCTGTCTGTCATTATTGCTATTGAAAGAATAGCAAATTGTTAATACACCTTTTATTTCATAATACAACATATTTATTGCATTTTAGAACATTTTAGCTAACAGTAATAGAGTCATTGTGTTCGTCAGCGGCGTAGCCAGGATTTTTTTTCGGGGTGGGGGGGCTTCGGGTTTAAGTATAGGCAAAGACTGGGGAAAAAGTGTAATTTAATAATAACAATACCTAATTCTCAATGCAATTAAACAAATAAACAATCAGTAGAATAAAAATATTTATTTATATTTAACAATATATTGCAGGATAATCTATACATAATTATATACATCAATCGTGTGTGTCTTACATCTAGAATGAAAATATTTATTTACATTCAACAAAATATTGCAGGATATTATAAACATGATTATATACATTAGCTGTTAATGCCTTACAGTTGAAAAGTTGATTCTGCGCGTTTTATTTGCGAACATATCGATTACGCGTTCTGCTTCTATTTGCACGTCACGGTGGATAGTCATTAATGCTAATCCATTTAATCGATCTTCACAGCTACTATTGCGAAGATACGTCTTTAGTCTTTTCATGGTGGAAAAGCTTCTTTCTACGGAAGCTGTAGTAACAGCCAGAGTTGCCAATAATTTTAATAAAACATAAATATTGGGAAAAAATTGTCTATAACAAAATCTTAAAGCACCGATAGCGTATTTGGGCAATTCTCCGCTTTGTTTTCTCCATTTGTAAACCCACATTTCCCACTCCGATTCTAGTCTTTTAGTATTTGCGCACGGATCAAAGTCTCCTTTATAAAATAAAAGTGCAGGTTCTATGTCTTCAAAGGACGATGAGACACAGAAAATAGGAAGGACACGCTGAAGCGCGATAATCCTACTTTTATGCACTACAAAGCGCTCGCTTAGCGATTGTATTATTTCCTCTAAATATGGTATAAACAACGCTCTTCTGTAATACTCCTCAGGTGTTTGTGATGAGTAGTTTTCTCTATGCCGTTGCGTTCCAACGACTCGAGGAACGGATGGAGTAACTCCTACTTCCGCGCCGATATCTGAAGCTTTTTCAAATAATTTTTTAAATTCTTTATCAGCATCGTTTCTTAATTCTTGAAACTTTCCGAGAACGATTTCTACATGATTGATTGCATTACTTAAATCGACAAATTTACTTTGCAAGTAAACAGACAAAGTGTGAGTTAAGCTCAGCACTTTTTCTGAGACTTGCAAGACAATTATAAATTGAAAGGTACACAATCTACTATGCAAGAATCTTCCTTTATCATTACTGTCTTTTCCTTTCTCGACGATAACTTCTAAAGCCTTTACAATTGGAATGAAAGAATCCGCAAAAATATTTACCCCATCGTGTCGGTCTGTCCAACGGGTATCACAGTATTTAATTAAACCAGACACAATGGTTTCTCTGCAAACTTTTGAATCTATTGAACTGGGCAACTGGATCTCGCTTTGCGTTACTTGGTTTATTTTGAGGTGTTGGTTGATAGATTCGATTGGACGTTTGCGTGTTGTGACATGATGCAGATTTAATTCTTTTTTTAAAATCTCGCTTCGCAGAGTCGAATTTCGGAAATAAGTGCAAGTTTCTTTCAACGAATCGAAATTGTTGCGTACGAAAGTTAACTTAGATCCATCGTTTAAAGTTAAATTCAAGCAATGATTGGTACAGTGAGTGTACAAAGCCAATGGATACTCACGATTAATTAATGCTTGAACACCTTTAAATTCACCACTCATAGCTGCTGCGCCATCATATCCCTGCCCTCGCATAAGATTCAAATCAATACCGAGGGATTCAAGAGTTTCTTTTAAAGTGTTGGCCAATCCTTCGCCAGTAAAATTCGTAACAGGTACAAAAGTGAGAAAATCTTCGCGCAAAACCATTATATCTTCGTCAACGTACCTAGCGCACAAAGAAAACTGTTCAGTCCCTTTAATATCACGAGATTCATCTGCTAAAACGGCGTAGAATCTTGCTTTCCTAATGGGTTTTATAATTTTATCTTGAATATACCCCCCACATAATTCAATAATTTCATTTTGAATTTGAGGACTAGTGTACATCGCATTATTTCCCGAAAGCCTAATGTGATCACTTAAGAGTGCATCGCCACTTTTGGCACGATAACGCAGAAGGGCTCGAAAATTCCCATCATTGTGATTAGGTTCCTCGAGCGATAAGCGACCAGAGTCAACGCGACCCCGTAATGCGATTTCTTGACGTCCGCAGAAGATTACAGTTTCAACTATACTCGATAATTTTTGTCTATTTTTTACAGCTTCTTCTTTGGCTTGCTTATTTACTTACATCGCAATACTGTCCCGTTTACCGTCATACACACTTAAAAATTCTGCAGCCCGTATTTCTGCTTCTTTGTGAAACGAAGTTTTTTCATGCCCGTGAAAACTTTCTAACGCCTTTTTCCAATTAGTATACGGAGTTTTAAGTAATTGGCCAGGACATTCATGAGCTCCCTTTCCTACACCACTTAAAGATTTAAAGCCAAAAAGAATGCATACTTTACAAAGTGCCCCCTTCAAAGTGTCTGAATAAGCCAGCCATTTGTATCTCTCCAACCAATTAATGTTAAACATTCTTTTTTGGGAGCCCTGTACCTTTAACTCTAATTTGTAAGATTTATCAGGAATCCACGTATTCCTTAACGCTTGGTGCCTTTCCTCATCGTCTATATTAATATTCGGTAGCTTTGATACGTACATTCCAATATCCAACTTATGTCTTACAATATTTACCGATCGTTGAATAGTATGATTTTCAGGGGCAGCAGATATATTAGAAAAAGTAACCTCGTCTTCTTGATGATCCGGAATTACTGGTTCACGTACGTTTGCTTGGTCAGCATTTTCATAATGAGTATTTTCTGCAGTAGAAGACTCAGGTTCAGCCAAAACTTTTAAAACGGCATCTTTGCTAAAGAAAAAGAAAAGTTAGACAATTCGTAATAAGGAAATTCAAAATTTTGAAATAATTTTCACACTTGGTGGCACAATGAAAATTCTTTTAAATGTAAATTTCCACTGATTTTAAGTCATTTTTGATTAAAATTTTAGTGAATAATTGTAAACTACAAGAAAAATAGTGAAATACAACTAATATTCGTATAAATTTTCACCAAAGTGAATTAGTGGTTCAATTTTCACTTTTTTAGGTTTAGAGAGAATATGTAACTTATTTAGATTACGTTTAATACATTTTGATTATTGAAATTTGTTTTCAAATATTAAATGCAATACTCACGTTTTACTGTTTTCATCCAAATAAGCAGTAGAAAATCCTATCGGGTGGCAGCTTTCTTTGTGTCTAATAGCTGTTACATCGAAGCCTTGCTGGAAAGTAAATTTATTATTAGTGTTGAAATTGACATTGGTGAAAATATTTGCAAAAAATTGCCACCCTCTTCTCTCATTCATTGCTTTTAAACTGAAGCAGTGACTAATTATTTTTTAAATTTCAAATAAGTGGGTCATTTCAAATTACAGTCGGAATTCATGACCGGAATTGTAAACTATCCTTCTTGTTTGAGCATATAGAAACTATCTCGCACTCAAAATAAAAAAAATTCAGAAGGTTTTAACTTTCCCAGGCTAAAACCTACCAGACCCAGAATTAAATATTTTTTTAAATCTGCATGATATGCCCAATTTTCGCAAATCTTGCAAGATTTTAATATTTTTACTCTTTCTAGGACCAAATCTCGTTTTTATAAAGCTCACATAACTAAAAAAAATTGTAAAAGTTTTTCAAACTATCCTACATTTTCTTAAGCATATACAAACGTAATCGCACTCAAAATATACCTAAACAAAAAGATAAGAATATTTTATCCATAAAAATGGCCTGCCCCTAAATTAATTGCTAAAGTCTTCTAAATTTTTTTCAGGTAAAGTTTAAGTGCTAAACAGATTCTTCATGTAATAATAATCGTAAAATAGTTTGCAAAACTGTTAACAATTATTTTAGTTTTGTGAGGTTTATTAAAATAAAATTATGTGCTATAATAACTGAAAATATTTAAGTCTTAGAATATTTTTTAATGATTTTACTTCTTTTTGAAATCTAGGTATAACTCATCAGTATTATAAAACAGTTGAGTTTTCAAACCGAGAATATTAATTCTCAAGAAAAAAG
>CAKNWT010334610.1:0-10651 GCA_932066315.1 Andricus coriarius
AAGATTACATAGATTTCGAACATTTCCAAGTTTTCAAAAGATTTCAATAATTTTAACATTTTAAAAATATTTTAAAAGGTTTCACAGTTTTCAAAAGCTTTCAAAGTTTTGAAATGCTATCAAATATTTCAAGAAATTTCAAAATATTTCAAAGATTTCATATATTCCAAAGTATTATAAATATTTCGAAAGATTTCGAGGATTTCATTGATTTCTATGATTTCACAAATGTTTTGAATGATTTTCAAGATTTCAACAAATTTCACCAAATTTTAAAAATTTCACAGGTTCCAAAAAACTTCAAAGGTTTCTAGGTTTTGTAAACGATTTCAATGATTTGACAAATGATTCAAAGATTTCAATAACATTTCAAGTACCCAAAGATATTTGCAGAGCGCAACAAATTTCAAAAGATTTCTGTGATTTTACAAAAGATTCAAGGATTTCAAAATTCTTTCAAGATTTCTAAGAAACTGACGGAGTTCAACAAATTTTAAAGATTCTAAAAGATTTTAATGATTTCAGAAACGTGCAAAGATTTTAAAAGAATTCCAAGATTTAAAATTTTTTTAAATTTCCATAGATTCCAAAATATTTGAAATTCTTCAATAGATTTCAAGGATTATAGCAAACTTCAAAAGATTAAAAAAGTTGCCTAGATTCTAAAATATTTAAAAGGTTTCAAGTTTTTTACAAAGGATTTAAACATTTCAAAAGATTTTAAGTATTTAAGATGATTCCAAAGCTGATGCCAAGTTTCGAAAGATTCAAATAGATTTCACAAAGTTATCAAAAGATATCCAACAAAAAATAAATAAAGATCAACAAAAATATTAAATCAGGGTAGCCCGAGGGGTTAACCGCTTCGATTTTCAATTTACACTAGATTACAAAATTGCAAGATTGCGTAATATTACAAAGGTGGCATATGATTTTATGCAAGATTACACAAGAATACTGGAAATTACTTGAGATTACATGGGATTACAGGGCAGGGTGTAAGCCAGATTACAACAGTGGTTAAACCCTCGAGGTGGCAGTGAACTTCATTTTCAAAATTTTCTATCTTCTTCCTGACCATTAATATTTAAAGACAAGAGTCTTAATCCTGTAATATTTTAAAGCAGAATCTTTTTTGCCTAAAAAAAAGTTATTTTGTCCAGCAAATTCTTTTGGATAAAGACACATTTCATTAAAACAATTTGCAAAATTTAAAATATTCATGAGCCTGAAAAAGAAAAATTCGATGAAAAGGAACCGAACCGAATGTATTTCAGGACCATAAATGCCAAAGCAAGATTTCTGGAAATCAAAAACATCGGTATTGATCTTAAGAAAATATTTCTTTAATCTAAATAAGTATTTAATTGAAACACAATAGCCAAATTAATAAATGTTTGATTTAATAAAATAATTATTTCATTGAATTAAATGTTTGGTAGTTATAAATAATTTAATTCCAGTAATGAAACGAAATATTTATTTTAACTAAAGAAATAAATATTTATGTAAACACACTATTTTGGTCATCTAAATAAATGCTTCATTGGTAAACTAAAAAAGTGAATGCTTCATGCATGAACTATTTATAACAAATAAATATATTTTTAGTATGATTGATATTATTTTAAATAAAATAAATATTTTCTTGATTTAAATAAACCTAAAGATTTAAATCAAGCATGGACCAATTAATTGATTCAAATTCGTCCTAATCATTTTAATGAATCGAGCTCATTAAATAATATGAATATTGTTTTAAACGACTAATTAGATTTAAACAAATCTTCATCTTTTGAGTTCAGGAAATCATTTCCTTGATGTAGAAAATATTTATTTTAATCCGAAAAATGCAGACAAAGGATTCCCTTATTTACATCAACAAGAGATATGTGTGTCTGGCTTAAATAAAAATAATTGCTGTTAAAGAATATTTTCATGTGGCTAAGAAATAGAATTCAAGTAAATACATTTACATTTGTTTAATATATGTGTTATAAATAATTTAATTTATTATCTTTTAACAATATCTTGCAGTTTAACGCTATTTCTCAAACAATTTAAATTTAGTTTAATGGGAATGAGGAGTGACCTAGAGATAAAAAACGAATTTGATCAATTTATGACAAATGTGTTAATAGCATCAATTTTTTACGTTTTGTTGCAAGGTTTTTCCTATATAACGAATTAGGAGTCAATACAACTGATTTAAACTAAAAAATAACGTTTTTAGAAGTTGAGTATCAATATTCAGTCGAATGCACTAATATATAAATTTAGGATGATTTCATACATTTTGTTATTCCAATTATGCGTTGGAACAGGAAATTTTCCAAAAGAATTACGACTTTGACTTGGAGCAGTTAGTTTTATAAAAAATTTATATTTCTGAGACAGGGTAGGGAATAAATTAAAGAAATAGAAAGAAAACTTCGCCAACAGAATTAAAAATTCTGTCAGTAAAGAAATACAATTTTGATAAAAAATCCTCAATTAGAACAGGGGCTACCGGAAAGAATTATAATTTTCATTTTTAAACTTGGAATTTTCGGAAACAATTATGATCTGACTTAGACAAGGGAATTTTTTCAATGGAAGGGAAATTTTGGAAAATATTTTCAACTCTAATCCAGACGACGGGAACTTAAGAAAATCCCTGTTGCAAGTCAGAATTCGTCCCAATTTTATACCTCCCATTATGAAATTTAGGAAAAAGTGGGTTACTATGTTTCTGAATTATAATATACAAATTAGTAAATAAACATAGTTTTAACTTGAAAGAGTTAATTTTTTTCATGGCTCAGAAATTTCGGAAAATAATTTAGTTTTGATTTAGGAGAAGAGAATTTTTTTTTTAAATCTTCGTTAAAATTGAGAATTATAATTCTAGTCTCAAACCTTAACAATGGATTGCGCTTAAGATTAAATCATTATATAAATTTTGGAATCAGCTTGACGCCTATAATATGCTCTAAATAGTGCTTTTTATTGCCTGTCCAAAAACATCTCATAACTTCATGACTTCATGACTTGTCCCGTCTCGATACATGAATTTATCAATTCTACACCAGCAGCTTTACTTTTTTTGTCTCAATTATATCTTTAAACTCAGTGACACCGAATTTTTCAATTGGGTTTTCTAATGCATCATGGTCTATGTTGCAGTTCTGTTGCCTTATATCTGATCTCCTTATAATTGCTTAAGAGCATCTTTTAAGGTGTCTACTATCCCGTCTGTATCTCTATGTCATAGAAAATCATATTTCTATATCTCATGCAGACTAACTCTGTGCTTTCACTTTCCTTCATCTTTTTAAATGATAGTTTCATTGATCCTTCAAAACCGTTTCACAATTTCTTCTCTTCTTCTGTTCTGATTTTATCTTTACTTTCCTCGACTAGTCATATAACTTTTCTCTTTTTGTCTCTGTAGTCACTTTCAAGTATATTTCTCTCATCATCGCTAAGGCTTGTGATGTTCAACATTCTCTTGTACACTTCTTTTTTTTCTTGTCGAGCTGCCTCGATTTCATTATTCCACCATGCGTCCCAGACTTTCTTCATACAACCGCTGTACCGCACACTTCAGTCCCAGTTTTAATAATGATATCCCGTCACATAGTCCATGCGCCCTTTATATCTGTATTCATTATAAGCGCTTCCCAAGTTGCCCTATCTATGTGTTCGTCTAATTTATTCTGAAAGTCGATTCGCACTTCCGGGTTCTGTAAATTTTGAATCTTTATTCGCGTTTCTTTCGTTTGTTTGGTTCTCTTTCTTCTCCATTCCATTAATTTCTGACAAAGGTGTCAACTAAGTAGTTAAATTTTTAACCAGAACAGAATAAATATAATTGAATTAATTAATCTGTTCATTGATTGAAGTAAAAAATTTTAACAAGAAAAAATTTAAGCAAATCGTTACATTTTTAGCGAAATAATTAAGTTTTTAATCAAGAAATAAAAAAAATTTTTAACCAAAAAGAGTAATTGCTCGCCCATGAATCCAAAAAGAGTAGACAAGGCGAACTTCTTTTCCCACTTTTTTCTTGTGCAATTCTGTTACACAAATTGTCCTTTTGAGTTCATGTTTGCGAAGCTTTTGGCTAAATTATATTTTCTGTTTGTTGTTGCAGAGTTAGGTTCGAATTTTGAGTGTCTGCCTAATGGGGCTCCCATTCCTGGTGTTCCTCGTAGGAGACCTTCTAATTCTCTTCAAAGGTCTCCTTCTGCCAGACCTAGTTCTCCGCGTTCTCCGGTCAGGTCTCCTCCTCCTGTCGAGACTTTGCTTCGTGCCAAGGCCAGATCTACTTCTGTCACACGTTCTTCTATTCGCCTAGGACGATCTACAGTTGAGCAGCTTAGAAATGTCCGAATTATTCCACACTCGAATTCAAATCGGCTTTTTGAAATTCGGACATACAATTTTCATCGCGATGCACCAATTTATGTAAAAAGAAGATTTAGTGTCTCTGCGACCATGCCAACAGGCGAACAGGCTGTATTATCAACATTCAATGGTGAAGTTTTTGCAATATTAGAGCTAAATAATACAGTTCTTCGTGGAATATATTCAATGAGATTTGGCCCTGCAGCACGTATAAAAATAAACATGTACAGCAACGAGGTTAGAAAAATGACCACAGAAGAAATGGATGAATCTCCCTTGGGCACCAAAAACCTAATCCTAAATAATTTTCAAACAATAATAGTAGACGGCTGTCTTTCACAACAATAATTGCATTTCTGTTTGTAATTTAAATCTAAAATATTATGCTGACCGCAAAACATCATTTTCAAAATTTCGTGATTTTTCCATTACCAACTTTTTGTTTTGCCTAACCTTAAGTATTCAAAGACCAACTTTTTATTCATATAACATTTTTTACATCGAATATTTTATAATCGGAATAAAATAATACATAATTGAAACGTATTTCTTTTTTTCTGTCAAGAGGAAAGAGTTATTAACAAAAGACTTGAATCATCAACAAAATAATTAAACTTCAGCATATTAGCTCAATTTTCAACCAAAGTGATGAATTTTCAACAAAAATTAAGTATTTCATCAAGATCTTTATTTTGTATCTAAAAATGTTTTGAATAAAATAAAAAATTTGGAAGTAAATCAAGACAAATATTATTTTCTCGCATTTTCCGGGCAACTTGAACCGAATTAATAAGAAATTATGTCTGTGATCAAGGCTTAATTTCACATTGTATATTTTAAAGCAAAAATCACTTCGATATTAAAATCTGTTAATTGAGGCGCAAAATGTCAATTTTTAGTTTCGCATCTGAGTAAAGAGAAAGCATGTTATCAAATCTTATAATTTTAAAGATAAGGAAAATAGTAATGTGTTTGTAACACTGTTTGATTGTGTGTACAAGATTGTATATTTGTGTTTCTTCACTGATTTAGACAGCTGCTTAAAATCGTTCTTTGCGAATTTAGAAGGAAAATTAAAAATCAAATCTAGAGTATTAATCTAAAAAAAGCAAATTAATTAAATTAAATTTGAAAATACTCTAATGATTGCAGACTAATTTACCAACAATTTTTTCCGCAATTTTTAATTCGTGTAAATTTGAAGCGCTTTTCAGAACACTTGGAAATTTTAAACAATTCTCATTAATATTAATAAAAATGTTCCTAAAAGTTTGGAATGATTATAATCTAATTTATATGATTTATATGATTCCAAAATAATTAAGGGGTTTCCAGAGATTTCGAAGATTTCAATGATTTGACAAATGGTTCAAAAGATTTCGAAAGATTCTAAAATATATAAGAAGTTAAAGAAGGTTTCGCAAAAACATAAAAGTATTTTAATGGTTTTTACACGGATTTCAAAACATTTCGGGAAGATAACTTACGTTCCAAAAGATTTCAAAGTATTTCTTAAGATTTCAATGATTTCACAAAGGCGTCACAGATTTCAAAAGATTGTATAGGTGTCAACACATTTCAAAGGTTTCGAAAATTTTCAAAATATTTCAAAAAATTTCAGTGATTTTACAAAAGATTAAAAATTTTGAACTTTTTTTCAAGATTTCTAAGATATTGGCAGAGTTCAAGAAATTTTAAAGATTTCACAAAGGATGCAAAGTTTTTAAAAGAATTCCAACATTTTAAATATTTCAAAATTTCCAGTGATTCCAAAATATTTTTATTTGTGTACTATATTTGTTATAAAGAATGTAATTTATTAACTTTTGACAATATTTCGCAGTTTAACGCTATTTCCGATACAATTTAAATTTAGTTTAGTATGAAGGAGGTGTGGCATAGAGGTAATAAACCAATATTATTCGTTTATCACGAAAGTGTTTATAGCATCAATTTTTTGCGTTTAGTTACCAGTTTTTTCCTATATATCGATCTAACAGACAATCCAACTCATTCTTTCAGTAAAGAAATACCATATTGATCAAAAATTCTCACTTGGAACAGGCGACTACCCCAAAGAATTATATTTTTTATTTTCAAATTTGGAATTTTCGTAAAGAATTACAATCTGAAATGGGAGAGGAAATTTTTTGAATAAAAGCGGAATTTTCAAAAATAATTTCAATCATGAAGCAGACGACGGAAACTCAACAAAATCCCTGTTGCAAGTCAGAATTCGTCCAAATTTGAAACCTCCCTTTATGAAATTTAGGAAAAATGGGTTACTATATGTCTGAATTATAATATACAAATAAGTAAATGAATATAGTCCTAACGTAAAAAAGTGCATTTTTGCATGGGTCAGGAATTTTGGAAAATAATTTTAAGTCTGATTTAGAAGAAGGAAAGTTTTGTTTAAATCGTCGTTCAAGTTGAGAATTATAATTTTAGTCCAGACTTAAACGATGGATTGCGCCTTAAATTAAAAGATTACGCAAATTTTGATATCAGTTTGACGCGTATAATATCTGAGATAACGATGATCAGTTATACTAATTATAACTTGATGTTCTGGAATATTCATTATTCTCTAACTAGAAAATATGAAGATTCTGTCTACGCTCGTAGTTTTTTTGGCTGTTATCCTCGATTCTATTGGTGAGTATAATACTATAATATATCTGTAATTTTATGTACATTTTTTAAGATATACGCAAATGAAATATGGCGCGATTCAATCTGCATTTTATTTTAATTGCTATTTTCTTTTAAACTTTCATTAAATTTGTCCGAAATGACATCAAAATTAACCGGAGTTCATTCGGGGGAAATCCACAATGTGTGTATTAAAAAATAGAATTCAAAAGATTTCTTTATTTTGTAGTAATGTTAAAAAATTCAAGAAATACAGTTTTTCCAACCAAATTATTTAAAACTTTTTATTTGATATATTCTTAATT
The DNA here is from genome assembly GCA_932066315.1 of Andricus coriarius. Classification (NCBI taxonomy): domain Eukaryota; kingdom Metazoa; phylum Arthropoda; class Insecta; order Hymenoptera; family Cynipidae; genus Andricus; species Andricus coriarius. The sequence continues at coordinate 7,350 of CAKNWT010334610.1, forward strand.
ATTCAAAAACATCTTCAACCAAAAAAATTCATATTTAACACAATAGTTAACTAATTAGTTACATTTTTAACCGAAACAGATTAAATTTATTTGCATTAACGAGATGTAATTTGTAACAAAACATGGATCATTTACCAAAAATACAATAATAGACTTCACAACCAAAAAAATTATGGTTCAACATAACGTCATTATTCAGTTCGCATTTATGAAGAAATCCAGTAACAGGAGAAAAAGAGGAATTGTTTGAAAAGTGGGGAAAAGGGGGAATAGAGGAAAGAGTGTGAAATATGTGGAAGTGAATAAACAAGGCAAACTTTTCTTCCACTTTTTTCTTTTTTCGAACAACTGTTTGTAATAACCCGATTACACTGATTTTTGAAGATATTTTTCTTTCTTTAGAAGTCTTTTTGTGCAATTCTGTTACTAAAATTGATTTTACATGAGCTTGAGTTTTTAAAAATTTTTTCTAAATTGAATTCTCTGTTTTTTGTTTCAGAATTAAGTTTACAGTTCGAGCGTTCAACGGATGGCAACTCTACTTCAGGTGTTCCTCGTGGTAGACAATCTTCTACTCTTGATTTGTCTCTTTCTCTTGCCATACCTCATTCACCGCATTCTCCTGTCAGGCCTCCTCCTCCTGCCGAATCTTCTCTTCGTGCCAGATCCAGATCTCCTTCTGTCAGCCATTCTTCTATTCGCCTAGGTGGACTGACAATTGAAGAACTTAGAAATGTTCGGCTTATTCCTCACTCGAATCCGACCCGTCAATTCAAAATTCGCAGATACACTTTTCCTCGTGATGCACCAATTCAAGTAAGAGGAAGATATCGGACTCATGTGAGCATGCCAACAGGCGAACAGGCTGTATTATCAACGTCGACTGATGATGTCTTTGCAATATTAGAGCGGAATAATACAATTCTTCGCGGAATATATATAGCAAGATATGGCCCTCAAGCACGGGCAAAAATAAACATGTACAACAACGAGGTTAAATTCATGACCACAGAAGAAATGGAGGAATCTCCCTTGGGCAGCAAAAACCCAATCTTAAAAAATTTTCAAACAATAATAGTAGACGACTGTCTTCCACAGCATTAATTACAATTTTTTGTGGTGTAAAGTTAAAATATTAGGATGAACGCAAAACGTCATTTTTACAATTCTCTGATTTTTCCTTTTGTTTAGTTAATAATGTTGAAATACCAGCATTTTAATGTTATAATATTTTTAACATCGAATAGTTATTAATTGGAATAAAACAATACCAGAATAGAACGTATTTTTTCATTTCTACTGTGACATTTTTCGGCCTGATTTGTGCTTATTATCAAGAAACAAATAGGTCGGGCTAGCGTTTGCTTTAATTCGTCGAGAAAACGCAATCATCTAGAAACGAAGAAGGGGAATACTAAATTTGAAAACTGTGTTGGTTTGTACGTTTAAAAATGTTGTCGCACGGCGTGCGACTTGAAAAAAGAAATTTTAGTTCCCGGGCATGTTGCAAATTCGTCATCAACTCAAAAATATGAAGACGAAGATGAAGATCAGTCGCGCGACGATATCCATGTTTCTGAAAAAATCAGATCCGACGTTCCAATGAAAAGAAGCTGATGATTCATTAAAAGTTCAAAAAGTAAATACACTTCTACACGAGCTTAGGGCACATCTAATAAAAAAGAAAGGTTTGGAAACACACTTGGAAAAAAAAAAAAAGTTTGAATCTTGTGAATCATGAGAAAGACTTTGCTATAAAACCAGAGAGTATTTTTTTTTCTTTCGATTTTACGTGGAAAAGGGGCTTGTGATGGCATCGGGGTGCTATCAAAAGAAATGCTTATGGAGCATGTTTGCAACACGGTGATGGAAACTACTTGAATTCTCCTATCAGTCTTTTCCTATGGGCTAAAGCGGTTTTTTTTAAAATTGATTTTGATGTTTGTTTTCATGCTGAACACAATGTCCACGAAGAAAAGCCGCAAATAACAATCACCAGTTGTTCATGAAATTTTTATGACAAATGCGTTTTTTAGAACAAATTTCGCCTTTTGTCAGGTTTATTTGAAAGAAAGGATATTTATCTACAATCCATGAAAATTTCACTGCATTATCATCAACAGAAGTTGACGTATGGTTTTTGCAAGAAAATAGTGTCAAAATATTGACGTTAGAAAATAACAAACAAAAAGAAGGAATATTGAAAAATCCTTCAAATTCTTTTTTTTTGTGAAAGTCCTGATTATTCTCAAGGAAATATTAATTTAAAGCAGATAAATACATGCACTTCGGATGGAAAAAATAATTTATTTCAGCTTAACAAATGTTAATAGAATTAAGTTGACACTGTTTGATTCAAAAATACGACCTATCGGCTGAAAGGGAATATTTATCTGAATCAGAGAAATATTCATTAAAGACAAAAATATTTATTTTAAACCAAATAAATGACTATTGATGCAAGTAAATGGGCCATGGATGGGAATAGATATTTCTTCGAACTTACGAAATGTCATTTGATGAAAAGGAATATATTTTAAAGCCGAGAATATATCATTTCCTTAAATGTAACAAATATTTATTCACTTAAGGAAATACAGACAAAGAATTCATTTATTTAGATCAAAAAAAGACATGTGTCTGGTTTAAATAAAAATAACTACTGTCAAAGAATATTTTCTTGGCGCTAAGAAATAAGATTCAAGCAAATGCATTTACATGGTTTCCAATTCTTTTTTCAACGCACATTTTCCTGTTGGATTAATTGTTGGTTTACAACAATAATAAATTTCATTATTATTGATGTAGTATCAATATTAGCTCAAATCCAAGAAGACTTAATGAAAAAATAACTCTTTTCTGAAAAAAGGCGTTAATTCTACACACTTGTTTACCATATTTGTTACGGAGAATTAAATTTAAATACTTTGAACAATATTTCGAAGTTAAACGCTATTTCTGAAACAATTTAAATTTAGTTTAATGGGAATGAGGTGTAGCCCAGAGGTAAAAAACAAATTTGAATAACTGTTAATAAAAAAAACGGTTTATAGCATCAATTTTAGGTGTTTGATGACAAGTTTTTTCCTATATATCGATCAAGCAGTCAATCCAACTGATTTAAGATAAAGATAACCAGGGAGACGAAAAAGAAAAATTTAAATGGCTAAATGAGCGAAACGCATCAGGACGAAGCCGCAATACTACAACTTGTTTTTCTTCTGGAACTGTCATTTTTACGTAAGATTTTCAAACTCCTGTATTAATTACGATAAGTTTGATATTATAGGAATGGTCGAAAC
>CAKNWT010334613.1:0-23838 GCA_932066315.1 Andricus coriarius
ATTCCGCGAAGAAGTCTGTTATTTTCTACCACTATTGCAAAGATTTCTCCATTGGACGTTGCTAATACAGTTTGTATTCCCGTTGGCATGGGCCCAAGGAGCTGATTTCTTTCTCTCACTTGAATTGATGCATCAGCAGGAAAAATGTATGTTCGAATTTCAAATCGCCTGTTCGGATTCGTGTGCGGAATAAGACGAACGGATTTAAGATCATGAATTGTTAGTCCACCTAGGCGCAAAGAAGAACGAATGACAGCCGGTGATCTGGACCTGGCACGAGGAGAAGATTCGGCAGCAGGAGGAGACCTGACCGGAGAACTCGAATGAGGTATGGCAAGAGAAAGAGTCAAGTTAAGAAAAGAAGAAGTTTCCCCACGAGGAACACCAGGAATAGAGTTCCCATCAGGTGAACGCTCTAACTGTGAACTCAATTCTGCAACAAGAAAAAGCGAATTCTATTTTTAAAAAAATTTAAGTCATCAACACGAAAAGGTCAAATTCCATTTTTCTTTGACACACACATTATGGATTCCTCCGGAACAAGTTAAGATTAAATTTCTATTCAGTTTAGACAAACTCAAATAAAGTTTGAAAGAAAATAGTAATTGAGATAGAATTTAGATTAGATAGAAAAAACTTCGATTTGCGTATGCCCTAAAAATGCATAAAATTATAGATTTATTATATTATTATATTCACCAATATAATTGAGGATAACCGCCAAAGACAAGACGAGAGTGAAAACAATCCTCATCCTTTCTTATTAAAGAAAAAGATAATTAATGTATAAATGAATAATTTTATTAACACTTCAACCAAGGAATATTCTGGTTCTTCATCATATTATACAGTATATCTTATAGTCGTTATCTCAGATATTATAGGAGTTATATTTGTCCTGCTCAGTTATTTACATTTCATTAAAGTGAGTTTCAAGGAAAAAACTTTTATTGCTTAATTCGTACAAACTGATATCATAATTTATGTAATTTTTTACATTGAAGCGCAAACCGTTGTTTAAATGGAAAATTCATATCGCGTATTTCCCGGGTTTTTTGGTCAATTTTTCAAAAGATTTGAATGATTCCAGGCCACTTTCAAAGATTTCTAAACATTTAAAAATATTTCAAAAATTTCTTTTTTAAAACAGGGAAGTATAATAATAAAAATAATAATTCTGTATTTAAACAAAGAAAACTTTGGCTCTTATGTCCTTTTAGTGTGCCCAGTGATGGCGATTATGTCCTTCAGAAATTTCAAACTTCGGTGTTTATACCCTTTCGATTTGCCAAATGTTGAGACTTATGCCTTTCTGGAATTTCAAGCTTTAGCGATAATGCCCTTTTGCGGTACCATACCTTTGGTTTGGGCTATAAAAAAGTACGGCGGACGGGCATCTGATCAAAACGCGTGTGTAATCGCTCGTCAAAATTTTGTTTGTTGACGGGCTGAGTTCGTGCAGATCATTATCGGATTAAATTATCTAGACGTCTTTGAAAAGGTACAAGTCCGTCTTTTCAAACATGTTCTACGCCTACCCAGAAATACGCCTGACTTTGTTGTCAGACTGGAACTAGGTCTACCATGTGTGTCATACAGCAAACATGTTAAATATCACTAGCTAGGTCAACTTATTAGATGTTTCGAGAGAGACATGGCTTAAGTCACAAGCTCATGGATCTGACCGGTCCCAATCTTATAACTCAAATCGATAATATAGCTGATAAATACCGTGATTTTTTCCATTCGCGGGATTTGTCAAGATTAAGGAACAGTAACTTTAGTTATATATACAGTAACATTTGACACAATGATACGCTACCTTAGCAATATCTGCTATCCAAATATCCTTCTCTTTTTAAGCGCATTTTCGCTCAATCAAGAACTTCGTCCAGGTTCATCATTGAGTTGACTTCTAAAGCTGAAACAACTGCAATAAGAATGAGGATCTTTTACACATCATCGCCAAATGTCCAATCTACTCGCCCATTAGAAATCATTATATGCGTATCATTACTATGATAACCGAGAACAATCTTCACTTCTTATTGTCAAATATAAACCCTGGAATGCTTCGCTCCATATATAACTTTACAATTATATGTTTGAAAATGAAAGCTTTCTCTCTATTCGAATAGTAGACTACCCGGACCCGACCAATATGACCTAACAACCTATTGTACATACGATATTATAACTTTTCTTTCATTTTGATATTTATCTTAATTTTATCGCTTTTTTTAATAGTGGCCTTTCCTTGCCATAGAATCTTGTATTCTTAGAGGCAATAGATATACATAAATACCTTCATCATCTTTTACATTTAAACGCAATCCGTCATTAAAATTAAAATTCATAAGGTGGATTCATAAAGTGTAAATTTCTAAACATTTAAAAAAATTCAAAGATTTCCGTTGACAACAGAGAATTTTGGTAAATTTCATCCTTCCATATTTTTGATCAAGTGCTTGTAAATTAGAATTGAATCTATTTCACAAAATTCCCGTTCATGCATCATGATATTTAGTTTTACAGCCGAGGCAACTGATAATAGTAGAATCAGGTGTGAAAAGTTGTTTACATCTATCATAAGCGCAGAACTCACTTGGTAATAATGAAACATGAGGATTTAGCATGGTTTGAGATATTTTGTGAAGTTTTAATATTAATTTATAAAAACGTTAATTATTAAAAATGTCACTATTAGAAAATCTAAGAGTTAAGGTTCATTTACAGTAACGCGTATGGGGTCCTTTAGAGAAGGTCTTTGCGAAAACTCAGGTCGCTTACAGCTATAAAGTTGCTTTCCTTCTATTTAACTGAAGATCAAACTTACTATCGAGAGAGCCTAGCTAATAGCGAACCCTCGCGGATTAGTTCCCCTGCAGATTCACGTAGAGGATCCTGAACAGGTTCAGTACAGGAATTTTCAGCTGGGCGGAGGAGAGAATTTTTCGATAAATGAAAAATTTTCGATATTTGAATGTGTGATACTTCGATAATTTTCGAAGCACATCTTTTTTCTGTGTATGATGCCTGCTGGCCACCAAAATCTAATAAAAAAATCGAAAGACATTTGACCTTGGTACCCGCACGCACTTTCCAAACTTACAGACGTTGGTGTGGACATTTGAAATTTAAAAACGGTGACACGATTTGGAAATTTTCTCGTTGAGTTAGAAATCAAAAAACAATGTCAAATCCATTATATTTTAGTAGCCTATGCCCCACTGAACCAACATGAATTGTCTCATGTTGGAGAAAACTTAATCAGAGATAACATATACGCAGAAAGAGATTAGTTTTAGTTCAGAAAAAGAAATCAATTTGTTTTGAAACTTCATTTTATTCTGCCAAATTGACTGAAATACTGAAAGAGACGGACAAACATAGACTAATTTGAGGGATGGCAACAGTGTAAGAGTGTCGCAAATAGAGTTGTAATTCCAACACCCTTTCTCAACTATATAGTTGCGACACTGATTAATATTTAATTAAAAAATGTTCTTAATTTAAATCAAACTTTAGTTACACATAAAAATATTCGCTGAATTATTCTACAAAGTTTCTTAAATTTCAGTTAAACTGCAGGTACATAAAAAATCTTTAGCTGAATTAATAATGTCCTTTAGCTTAATTAAGAATAAATTGAATCAAATATTTGTCTCCCTAATCTTACCCAATAACTGAATAAAACATGCATCAAAACTTTAGATAAAAGAAAATATCTGACTTGAAACAAAACTTATTTTTGGAAGACAGACCTTCTTTTCGCTAGAACAGTAAACACTTGCACATAAAATCAAGTCCTTAATGTCCTTTAATTAGATTGTTCTCACCAAATGGTGAAAAAATGCCAAAATCCGTAGTTCCTTTTTGCACTTTACCCGCTTTCTTTTAAAAAACTCATGTACCTTTTGGGTGGTACACCTTTAGTATTTCTTCCAGAACTCCTGAGCTTTACAAATTCAATTCCTTTTCGTAGATCTGCAGTATTTAAGTTAGGAACTGCATTTTCCTCTTCCAGGCTGAAATCCTTTAACAAATCAATGTCGTTTCCTTCCGTAGTGCTTAAATTTGGAGATCCATTCTCCTCTTCATCATTGAGCTGCTCCAAAATTTCGCCTGCATCATCATCGGAATATTCTCTTTGTCGAAACAAGACTTCTACTGGCTGTGATTTCTTCAGATAACCCTTCCTTAATTCCTTAATTATGTTTTCTGTAACTGCAGAGTCCTTTATTACCTGAGTCCTTATTCTTTCGACTTTGTAGGTGTGGCTGCTCGGGTCGTTTGCACAAAGATCGCTGCCGAATTTCATTTCCCTTTTCTAGTGGCTCGTTTACTGCTGCACAGGCCCTTTCAATCCTCGTTGACCCTGATGTTTCTATCCTCACTTCGCATAAATCCGGGGATAAATTTGCCGTAGCCATCACTTTATTGTTCTTAATATTTAGGACACTGCAACCGTTATCCTGGAAGATTACTTGATGACTCTTTTGAGCCAAACTTTTCCACTGAAAGTAAATTTGACCCAAGCCTAGGTACATAGAGAACATCCGTCACTTTCACTGTTATTACTTTGTCCTTGTTCACAATGCACTCTATTGTTCCTGATCCTATACCTTGAATTTCACGGAGTTCGCCGTCATCTGCTAAACGCACGTAGCCTTTCTTCATCGGTTCGAAGTCGGTGAAAAAATCTTTTGAGTGTACCATATGACTCGTTGCTCCCGAGTCTACAATCCAGGTATTTTTCTTGTTGACTGTGCACCTTCATAGCAGTTTCACTTTGATCACTGAAGTCTTTAGAACCTTTGCGTCTTTTAAATTGATCAATTAACTTCCCTGTGACGAAATTGATTGTAATGTCACTTTCAGGCCTACTTTCCAAGCTGGTAATGACGCTGCCCTGAAAAGAACACTTAATGTACATAAACACACGCTGTCCACTTGAATTTTCTTGACTGTATCTTTTCTACACTTTATACTAAACCTAATTCTTTTATCTCTGGGCCCATAATCTGTTGGAGAAAACTTAATCAGAGATAACATGTACGCAGAAAGAGATTAAGTTTAGTTCAGAAAAAGAAATACACTTCGTTTTGACACTTTACTTTATTCTGCTAGATTGACTGAAATGCTGAAAGAGACGGACAAACACAGACTAACTTGAGGGATGGCAACAGGTCCCTTAGACACTTGAATCAGCTGAGACTGAGCGGTCATAGAACCCCTTCCAGTTTTCCGAAAACGTGACAATATATATAGATATATAAATGTACAAGAGTGTCACAAATAGAGTTGTAATTCCAACATCTCAGAAAATTGCGCAGAAAAGCTGTGAGCATACGAAGCATTCAATTTGTAGCTGGTGACAAATATTACACAGGTACATTTTGGGATTTTGTCCAACTATTATACACGATGTCCAAAACTTTGTTTTTTTAAGTGGGAACCCCTATTTTTGACAGCGGCAATCGAAACAGCGTGAAATTTCACGTTCGAACATGTACTCAGGTCGTGGGTCAAGGATGACCTTGAACTTCAACTGAAGGTTATTAGGCTTGATCTAGTTATGGGACGGGTCTAATCTGTACTGCTGCGGCTGAGGTATTTACGAAAAACTTCGAGGCTATTCTTGGCGTAACTTTTAACAAGGAATTCAGCGGTGACCTTGAATTTGACCTTCAGCTTAACCTTCAAGCTGAGTTCAAGGTCAACTTTGTTTTTTTTAAATTGGGAACCCCTGTTTTTGACAACGGCAATCGAAAGAGCGGAAAATTTTGCGTCCAAACCTAAACTCAGGTCATGGGTAAATGATGAACTTGAATTTCAGCTGAAAGTTATTAGGCTTGACCCAGGTATGGGGCGGGTCCAATCTTTACTGCTGCGGCTCAGGTGTTTAGGAAAAAGGCCGAGGTCATTCTTAGAGTAAGTTTTAACATGGAATCCAGTGGCTTTTTTATTTAAACAATTTAAAAAAGTGAAATAAAACAAATAAAATGTGCGTATTGAATATTAGTTATGCTAGCATCAAACCCACGAATAATACAAAAGTCGATCAAAGTATAGTTTTAACTTTCTTCACAAAAAATTTGATAAAGTAATGAATAAATAAATAAAAATTAAAGAATGTATTTGTATTCGTATTTACAGTTTTTTCAGTTGCTTGTTCCTGACGATTACATTTTTAGTTAAAAATTTCCTTATTTGATTGGAAATTTGACTATTTTGCTAAAAATTCCTCTTTTTCTGAAAATTATGTTTTTTACTGAATATTTGACTGTTCCATTTTCATTTAAAAACTTACCTTTTTAAGTTAAAAATGCAACCAACTCTTTGGAAATTGATGTATTTTGTTGAAAATACGTGTTTTTTCGTAGGAAATTAATCTCTTTAGTTGAAAATTCGCCTTTTGTATTAAAAATGTTATTATGAGTTGAAAATGAGCGGCTTTGTGTTAAAGTTAATTCTTTTTTAATGAAAATCAGACCATTTGGTTGCAAATTTAACGACCTGGTTAAAAGTTCAAGTATTTTTGAAAATTCGTATTTTTTTCTTTAAAAATCAACTACGCGGATGTAAGTGCAACTCTTTGAATAAAACTTATTTATTTGTGTTGAAAATCAAACTACTTGATTAAAGATTTCATTATTTTCTTGAAATTGATTTATATGGTGGATAATTAAAGAATTTTGTTACAGCGTCATTTTTTTCGGTTGAAACAAAAACAGCTATTTGAAACTGGAATTATTCTATTTTCATTATACAAGATTTGATGATAAACATTTTGCAAGACTCATATGCTGAGCTTTGAATATTAATGGTGAGAAGAAAGGAAAAATTGGTCGTTGAAAAATCAGCGAAAATTCAGCTAAATTCGGAAACCCTTATTATTTGAAAATTCCTTAATATTAGCCTATCCCTGCCTAAAGGAGATTCCCGGATTTCTTCTGTGGTCATATCTCTTTAGCCTCGCCGCTATCCATGTTTATTTTTACCCGTTGTTGAACGTCATGTTTCAATGTATATATTCCACGAAGAAATCTATTATTTTCCACCAGTATTGCAAAGATTTCACTATTGGATGTTGATAATACAGTTTGTCTTTTAGTTGGCATGGGCCCAAGGACGTGATATCTTCCTTTTACTTGAATTGGTGCATCGCGAGGAAAAGTGTATCTACGAATTTCGAATCAACTGTTCAGATTCGCGCGCGGAATAAGACGAAAAGATCTAAGTTCTTTAAATGTAAGTCCACCCAGGTGTAAAGTTGAAGGACTGGCAGAAGGAGATCTGGATCTGGCTCGAAGAGAAGATTCGGCAGGAGGAAGAGGCCTGACCGGAGAACCCACAGGATGAGGTATGGCAGGAGAAGACGTTTCAGAAAAATAAGATGTTTCGCCACGAGGAACACCATGACCATTTAACGTAAATTTTAACGTTTTATTATAATAGGGTCATCCACAAAAATTTTGTTTGCCTTATAGTTGAGTTTTTTATAAACTTTGACTCACAAAGAATTAAAATGTGTAATTAAAACTTAATTTCGTTTATTTAATAATTTATAATTATTTATTAAATGTGATAAAATATCCACCGTAAATGTCGATTTATAAAAGAAAACATGTGGCGCCCTCACGGCACGAAACACGTGGTGTGACGTCACCAGCCGTCAAAACCGAAGCAAATACATGGTCAGTTTGATAAAAACAATCGAAATAATTAATTATCAACGGTTTTTGGCTAAAAGCGTTTATCTTCATGGAGTATCAGTATGCCTGGATACGTTAAAGCCAGTTGGGTTAATTTTCCAAACGTGATTGCTCCAATCTCAGCTTTGCTGAGACTCGAGGAGTAAAAGCGAAAAAATAAGTAAATGGGATGTATGACTTTGATCCTTTGAAACATTTATTTTTATTAATTTAATTTTTTAATTTGGAATGATAATTGCCTGAGGCGAATCATAACATATATACAATATGGACAATGTTGCATCCAGAAAACCTAACCTCATTTTTTCTATAAATAATTTCATAAATACTTCTATAAAATTGTTATAAAATTTATAATTATAAGATTTATAATTACTTTCATAAATACCTTATTTTATAATACTTGTTACGTAAATAAACGATTTTATTTTGCGAGGTTATAGCTCGCATACATCCCGCCACCTCATATATATAACGCCGGTGAATATAAGTCAATTACGAGTTTTATGCTATAAAAAAAACATATGTTATATTTTTCTATTCAATATAAAGGTATTTAAATATCGTTGAAATGATCTTTGATACAATATGCTGTTGACGTTAAAGATGCGGTAGAGCACATGTCACGCCGAACAAGTTTGTACCATTTTTTTCGTTCCTCATCTTTCAGTATAGATATAAATAATTTTCCTGGATTTTTGACATAGGTTGTCTTACATTTAGGCACAAAATACCAATGGTAATGCTGTTTGTTTTCCCTTTTTATGAAAAAACGAGAATCAACCGGGTTATTTACAAGAGTTTGGCGGCGTGGTACGTCACATCGCGATGGCGGAATGGGCGCGACAGAAATAAGAATTTTAAATATGTACAAATTTTTCTTTTTCAAATATAAATTAAAAAAAAAAGTTTTTTGCACTATTCTGGTATTATTAGTGATTTTAGAGCAAATACTTTAATGTGCAAAAATAAAATAAAATTAGTGCATGACCCTATTGCAACACTTTACATATTTATTTTGTTTCTTTTATTGATTATAATGCCATATTAATTTAGCATTACCTTATCATTACTTAAGCATTACTTTAGCATTACACTGCAGCGTAATGCTTGCGTTCGGCCGGTCCGTCAGGGATGGGATATACCCGATAATAATATATGTTCCAAAAATGATTTAGGTACTATTTTCTCTCCTCTTCAGATAGTTCGAAAAAATCTGTCTGATGGTATGACTTATTAGAAAGGTACGGAAGTATACGCTGAAGTAAAGGAATTTCCTTCTTCATTTTAAATCAAATACAAATATAGTCACTTTTATCTGAAGAACATAGAACATAACATATGATCGTTTCGAAGCGCGACGATCAAATCGCGCGCCGTGAGCGCGCTCAAACTGTTGGGTATCTATTATGCGACGACCAGAAATGAGCATGGAGCACCACGATTACATGATTTCTAAAACAAAAATATCGAGCGCGAAGCGCGAGTGTCTTGATGAGAATGTGTTCCTTAAGGTCGATAGAACCATAAGTTAATTAGTTCTTCTCTTTCTGTAAAACTGAGATAATTAAACCAAAAACAGGTCATAACAATAGCGATCACACTAAGTGCGAAAATCTAGAGGAACCGAGCATTGGACGTTGATAACACATTTTGTTTTCCGGTTGGCATGGGCCCAAGGAGACCACTTTTTTCTCTAACTTGAATACGTGCATCAGCAGGAAAAGTGTATGTTCGAATTTTGAATCTCCGGTTCGGATTCGTGAGCGGAATAAAGCGAAAAGATTTAAGTTCTTTAAATGTAAGTCTACCTAGGCGTAACTTTAAAGGACTGGCAGAAGGAGATCTGGATCTGGCAGGAAGAGAAGATTCGGCAGGATGAGGAGGCCTTACCGGAGAACCCACAGAATGAAGTATGGCAGGAGGAGACCTTTCAGGAGAATTAGAAGGTCCGCCACGAAGAACACCAGGAATAGGGTCCCCATTAGGTAAGCATTCGAAATGCGAACTTAACTCTGCAAGAAGAAACAGAGGATGCAATTTAGAAAAAAGCTTTAAAATCGTAAATTCAAGGAGAGTCAACTTGTGTAAGAGAATGCAGAAAAGCCATAAAACAAGAAAATTATTGATAGATTGAATGCTTTCACGATGGTTCATAATGGTAAATTAAAAAGAGATGTTTCGGGTTTCAATCGTGTGCAAAACTACGAAATTTGCCAACGTTTTGTGAACATTGCAGTTCACTTCTTCAGGTTTCAGGTTAACCATAAAAAAGTGAACTGCAATGTTTGCGAAACGTCGGCAAGATTCGTAGTCTATTACTATTCCTCTTTTTTAGAGAATTCCTCCTTTATTCCTTTTAAGCGTTTATCAATTGAATAAAAATTGAGTTAATAGAAACGAATAAGAAACTCCAAATATTTGAGTTGAAACTTATTTTTTTATTTTATTTGTTTGAAAACTCTACTATTGTATTTTTGGTTGGGAATTAATATTTTTAGTTTTAAACATTTAAGTTTTGGTTGATAATTCAATTATTTCGTTACATACTCAATCATTTTTGGTAAAATTCATTAAATTTTTCCCTTTCTTGTTGAAAATATTCATTTGTTGTCTATTGGTAGAATTTAATCTTTTTTGGTCAAACCTGCAACTGAAAATTAATTGAATTATTAATTAGTGTGATTTGGTGGACACACAAAACTATTTTTCAACATCATAATAAAAATTGATAATGCAATAAATGACGCATTTTGTTCAAGTGAAAATTCACTTTTGGTCTCTGCCCTCTGCCCTCAAATCGTCTTCCATAATTTGTGGACGATCACGTAGGAGTGTACCATATGTGCACGCGCACATATGGTATGAATTCCGTATTAAAAGGGATACTTTTCTAATTCCATTTTTCTTGGATACACACATTATGGATTCCCCCGGAATAAATTCACATTTAATTTGTATTCATTATGGACAAACTCAAATCAAGTTTGAAAGAAAATAGCAGTTGGGATAGAATGTAGATTGTAACACAAAAATTTCTGATTTGCCTATTTCTATAAAACGCATCAACTTATAGATTTATTATATTATAATATTCACCAATGCAACTGAGGATAACTGCCAAAGACAAGACGAGTGTGAAAACAATCCTCACCCTTTCTGATTAAATCAAAAGCTGATTAATGTATAAATGAATAATTTTATTAACACTATAACCAAGGAACATTCTAGTTCTTCATCATGTTGTATAGTATATCTCATAGTCGTTATCTTAGAGATAACTTAGAGATATCTTAGAGAGGTGTAATCCCATGTAATCTTGTGTAATCTTTCGGTGCATTAATAGATAATATTGCTTTTACTTTTTAACCCAAGAACAACAAGGTATAGGTGGAATCCCACCCAAGCTCCGATTACTTGAAACTGCCCATGCGTGAATATTTCTTATTACCTTTTCCTTCCCAGCACCGTCAAATCCAGTCTTGTTCTAGCCTTTGCATGTCAGGAAGGACAGGGAAGGCTATTCATTTTGCGAAAAATGTGGTAAATGTTCACATGGTGAGCATAACAAAGTGATTTGCTATGGCTGCCTGAATGCTGATTATCTTTCAGAATAATTCGATTGAGAAATATAATACCTACTTTATTTACAAAAATTTGATTCCCACAAAAGGAAAATTTTCTATACCTATTTGATTTTGATTTTGAAGAGTTTTTTCCCAGAAAAGTTTTGTATTGGATTCTGTCAGTTCATGAAAAAAATGGTCTTAGTATTATTTGTTACCAAGCATTATTTGTAATAAAAATTTTCATTGCAAAACAATATTTTATTATTCTGAAGTAGATCCCCAACCATGTCTCTAGCTCAGAATTTCAAATTCATCACAAGTAACAGGAAATATTAGGTTGGGTTGGATCCCACCCCACGTTGTGAGTTGTGTTGTGAAACTTCACGTCGTTGTTCTTGGGTTAAATGAAGGTAAAATTACCCTCTTCTGTAGGTGCACGTCCTTAACTATTTGGTTAACAATTGGTATTTTTTAGTTAAAAACTAATCTATTCCCTTGAAAATTGAACTTTTTTAAAATAAAAATTCAAATATTTTTGGTTGAAATTTCAACTGTTACATTTTGTGTAAAAACGTTCGAAATTAAAATATTTTTTAATTCCTTTACTTTTATTAATAACAATTATACTATTTTTAGTTAATTGTTCATATTTTTTTATGAGAAATATAAATATTTGGTTGAAGAATAAATAGTTACGTTTTTGGGTTGAAAATTCTTTTTAATTTAATTTTTAGTTAAAAATTCGTGTTTTTAGTTTTAAAATTCAACTAGTTTTGTTTAAAGGTCAATTCTTTTTTTTTAATTTAACTATTATATTTTTCTCGAGAATTTCATTATTTTGTTGGAAATGTAAATATTTCGACTTGAAATTTTTAAAGTTTAAGGCAAACAACGCAAAGTTGATTTTCAATGAAGTGAACTAATAAATACGTGTTGCCCACATTTTGCGTGAAATCACAGAACATTTTCCATTTTCCCTGACTTTTCTCTGAATTCCCTGACCACTTTTTTCCCCCTGACTTTTCCAGGGTTTTCAGGTTTTCCATACCCGTAGCAACCCTGGTCTTTTTTCGTAGAAAATTAATCTTTTTGGTTGAAAATGCATCTCTTTGCTTGAAAATTTATCTTTTTAATTTCAAAATTAAAATACTTAGTTCAAAAATTATCCTATTTAGTTGAAAGTTGAAATATTTCGTTTAAAATGTATTTGTTTTAGTTTAAAATCAACAAATTCAATCATATTCTTTTCATTTGTGTTGAAATCTTTTCCTGAGAATTTATTTTGTTCCTAAAGATTTATTATTTTGGTTGAAAATTCAACGATTTTGTTTAGCAATCAATTATTTGAATAAAAATTCAACTATTTTTTTGACTATCCTTTCTGATTGAAAATTCAACTATTTGATTATGCATTTTGGTACTGGTTGTTTGATGATATATATTTTTTAAAATTATTTTTGGAATTAAAAATTTAACGTGCTCTTTTGTTTTAAAAATGAATATTTCAACTGAAAATTTAACTATTTTTTCATTGCTAGAACAAGTATCTTCTTGTTTAAAATTTCATCTTTTTCGATTGAAGTTTGTACTGTCTTATTAAAAATTCAAATTTTTCGTTGAAGATTCATAATTTTTCTTGAAAATTTACTTCGTTGGTTCGCAATAAATGACGCATTTTCTTCAAGTGAAAATTCACTTTTGGTCTAACAGATCCAATTTCTGAAGAACTTTCCTCTGAGTTTTAATACCTTTGGATTTTCCTTTTCTTTTTAGTAAAACCTAATCTTAATTAAGATGTCCGTCCCTTAAAAAACAGTACTTCCTTAATTTATGGACGACCATCTGGGAGTGTACCATATGTGCACGTGCACATATGGTATGAATTTCGGATCAAAATGGAGACTTTCCGAATTATTTTTTTTCTTTTACATACAGATTATGGATTCCTCCAAAATAAATTCAGAATAAATTTGTATTCATTTCAGACAAACTCAAATAAAGTTTGAAAGAAAATAGCAATTGGGATAGAATGTAGATTAGATCACAAAATTTTTGACTTGCGTGAGGCTTACAAAAATATATATAAAATTATAGCTATATTATAATATTCGAGACGAGATTAAAATCAATCTTCATCTTTCCCAATGAAAGGAAAAACTAATTAATGTATTGATGGAGAATTTTATTGAGACTCTAACCAAGGAATATTCTAGTTCTTCATCAGATTATGTAGTATATCTTATAGTCGTTATCTCAGAGATTATAGACGTCAAGATTTTCCATCTCAGATATTTACATTTCATTAGAGTCAGTTTCAAGGAAAAAACTTTGTATTATTAATTCGTTAAAGCTGATATCATAACTTATATAATTGTTATCAACCGGGACGGTTCCACTGTCGAAAACGTAATGAGAGGCGGGGTGGGCAAATTACAGACCACTTTGAATTTTATAAAATTATATTTTCCTCTATTCATTGCCAACGGCCATACCACGCTGGAAGCACCAGTTCCCGTTAGATCACTGAAGTTAAGTAGTGTTGGGCGCGGTTAGTACTTGGATGGGTGACCGTCTGATACTACTGCGTTGCTGTTGGCGGTCGTTGGTGTGGTGAGCCCACACTTGTAGTTAACTACAAGAAACTATCCACCTAAAAAACACTAACCGAATCGGGTAGTGTCACGCTTACCCCTAGAGGCTCGCCGAAAGGGAAATAAATAGCTTAATGATATACATACATTGACCAATTTTCACAATTATATTGCTTTACTGAAGTTCTCTGTTCCAAGTTAAATTACCCACCTCGCATAATTTTCGTCTATAGGGAACCAAGAAAAAAATTATCATTCTTTACGGAAATTCCCATTTGTATCTCAGAATTATAATTCCTTATGAAAATTCTCTGCCCGAAAGTCCTGATTCTTTACGGAAATTCCCAGTCCCAAACTCAAAATTATATTTCTTTACTGAAATTCCATGCCTCAACTTTTAACGATAGTTATTATCGAAAATTCCCTGTCGTAAGTCCAAATAATTGTACTTCTTTATTTAAATACCTGTTTATGGTTAAATTATAGTTATTCACGGAAACTCCATGTCCTAAATCAAACATTATAATCCTGAATACAATTTTCTATTAAAAAGGAAACCTAAAATGAAAATTATAATTCTCTAAAAAAATTCCTTGCCAAAAAGTACAGAAATGTTACAGAAATTTCCTGCCCTTAACTGAAAATTATAATTATTCACTATAATACCCAGTCTCAAAGTAAAAATTATAATTCTTTACGGAAACTCTCTGCACCAAACTCAACAGTAATATTTCTTTACTGAAAAGCAGCCTCATTCAAAGTAAGAAAATTTGTCAATTCGCGCAAAAATTGGAAACGTTCCGAAAGGAAAATTGGAATCTATTTTGTTGAGTTAGGAATCAAAGCACAATGTCAGATCCATTAAATGTTAGTAGCCTTACTGAACTAACATGACTTGTCTCTGAATTATCAAACATTCAGCTGCTTTTCGTAGAAATTCAATATTTTTTATTAAAAATCAGAGCATTTGGTTGAATGTTCACCAATTTGGTTAAAAGTTAGGTAATTTTGAGAATAAAGTTTCGCGCTCACTATAATATTTTAGTGTTATATTAAGAAAAATAGTAATTAATGTTGTTAGCGAAACACGTCTACCCTTATTATGTGAAAGTTCTTTAATATTGGGCGATCCCTGCCTAAGGGAGATTCCTGAATTTCTTCTGTGGTCATCTCTTTAACCTCGCCGCTATCCATGTTTATTTTTGCCCGTTTTTGAACGCCATGTCTCAATATAAATATTCCACGAAGAACTCTGTTATTATCCACCAGTATTGCAAATATATCACTATTGGACGTTGATAATACAGTTTGTCTTTCAGTTGGCATGGGCCCAAGGAGCTGACTTCTTTCTCTCACTTGAATTGGTGCATCAGCAGGAAAAATGTATCTTCGTATTTCGAATCGCTGGTTCGGATTTGAGTGCGGAATAAGACGAACAGATCTAATGTCTAGAATTGTACGTCCACCTAGTCGTAAAGGAGAACGACTGGCAGGAGGAGATCTGGATCTGGCATGAAGAGATGATTCGGCAGGAGGAGGAGGCCTGACTGGAGAAGCCGCAGGATGAGGTATGGCAGGAGGAGACCTTTCAGGAGAATTAGAAGGTCCGCTACGAGGAACACCAGGAATCGGGTCCCCATTCGGTAAACATTCAAAATGCGAACTCAACTCTGCAGAGAGAAACAAAGGATTGAATTTTTCAAAAAAGCTTTAAAAACTTAAACTCAAGGAGAGTCAACTTGTGCAAGAGAATACACTAAAAGCCTTAAAATAAAAATTGAATTTTTTGGTTCAAAATTTACAATGTTAGTTCAAAATTGAAATATTTAGATTAAAACGTATTTGTTTTAGTTGGAAATCAACAAATTCAATTATATCATTTCCATTCATTTCAAAGTCTTTCCTTGAAAATTAATTTTTTTCCTGAAGATCCATAATTTTAGTTGAACAGTCAACGGTTCTGTTGAGCAATTAATTATTCGTTTGAAATTTCAAATAATTTTTAAGTATTTTGGTACTGGTTGTTTGATAATATAGATATTTTTTTTAAATTATTTTCTGAATTGAAAATTTCACATTTTCTTTTGTTTCAAAATTTAATTTTTTAACTCAAAATTCAACCATTTCTTCATTGGTAGAATGCTATTCTTCTTGTTTAAAAATTAACGTTTTTTGGTTGAATATTTAACAACTTGGTCGAAATTTGTACTGTCTTGTCAAAAATTTAAGTTTTTCGCTTAAGATTCATTATTTTGTTTGGATAAGAAGTTTCAAACTCTTTCATAAGAACAGCCATATTTGTTAAATTTTTAGCATCATTATAAAAACTCATTATGCAATAAATGGCGCATTTTCTTCAGGATATAAATTCACTTTTGATCTAACAGGTCGAATTTCTGCTGAACTTTCCTCTAAGTTGTAATATGTTTGGATTTTTCTTTTTTTGGTAAAACTTTTTCGCAAATAAGATTTGCGTCCCCTCATAAGAAACGTTACAATTTGATTAAGCCCTTCTACTCTTAAATCGCCTTCCGTAATTTGTCGATGACTACGTAGGAGAGTACCATATGTGCACGCGCACATATGGTACGAATTTCGTATCAAAAGGGATACTTTTCGAATTCCATTTTTCTTTGACACACACATTATGGATTTCTTCAGGAAACATTTAGATTGAATTTTTATTGATTTTGGAAAAACTCAAATAAATTTTGAAACAAAACAGCAATTGGTATAGAATGTAGATTAAATCACAACAAATTTAATTAACGTATGTACATAAAATGTATATATAATTAATATTATTATTAAATTATGTACATAAAATTATATATACATTATATTATTATATTCACCAATATGATTGAGAATAACAGCCAAAGACAAGACAAGAGTAGAAACAATCCTCATCTTTTCTAATTCAAGAGAAGCTAATTCGTGTATCAATGGAAAATTTTATTAAAACTGTAATCAAGGAATATTCTAGTTCTATATTACATTGTATAGTATATCTTATAGACGTTATCTTATAGATTCAAGGCGTTAAGTTTTATCTGCTCGAATATTTACATTTAATTAGAGGGAGTTTCGAGGAAAAATATGCTTATTACTAAATTCGTTAAAAATGATGTAATTCATATAATCTTTTACGCTTCAGCGCAATCCGTCGTTTAAATAGAAAATTTATGTAGGTCTTTCCTGGTTTTCCCTTGCTCGATAATAAAAATAATAATTCTGTATTCAAACAAAGATTTTTTTAAAATTAATTCTTCTCGATTTAAATGAAAATTCTTTTCTTAAATTCCCGTTTCGTCACAGAAACGTGACCTTCAGGGACCTTACGAAGTCCAGGCAGCTGGCACAGCTGTAACATGTTCTGGGGTCAAGAATGTTCACCCTGAGTGAGCCAGCTAGGACCCTGGTGCTATATTTGGTCATCCAGGAATTTTCTTGGCATTCTACTTCGTGATGACAAATCTTCAGGATGTTCTTTCGTAGCTACGTGCTTCCATTAAAAAGGGCGTGTAGTTTTATGAATTTCCGCGACGTGGTTAGCGTCGGAAGTCATTAGCGTGTGCAGAGATTTTCCGATCCAGTGTAACACGATCATGGAAGCGGACCAAAAAACTACATTACTGATGGGCAGGTGCCGTAGTGTTTAAGAGGTACCGTTGTGAGGAAGACTGACCGGAGAACCCACACAATAAGGTATGGCAGGAGGAGACTCTTCAGGAGTTTTAGAAGGTCCGCCACGAGAAATACCAGAAATAGGGTCCCCATTAGGTAAACATTTGAAATGAGAACTTGACTCTTGAAGAAGAAACAAGGATCCATTCGCAGGTAAATACAAGCGCCGTATGCCTTCTTACTGGCATCGCAGAATCCATGCAGTTAGATCTCTGAGCTGTCAGAAGCTACCAACAAGCCTAGAGAGTCAAATAATTTCGCGACCTCAGATACAATAGTACGCTTAGTGATCTTGGAGTTTAATTTTTATCGTCATGAATCGTATAAATTATTGTTTCTTCATGAGAATTCTACGAAATACCTAAAGTAAAAAACTACGCATACTTTCGTCGTTGGACTGTTTTCTTTGATGACAGCGTGATGGGTAGAAAGAAACCGTCATCAGATAATTTACTGTCTTCAATGCAGGTCATGGCGAAAGCTTTAGGAATTTTTCACAACAATATTAGTGTTCTGGAATACCTGAAAGAAACCAGATAATTTACCTTTTGCTGCAAAATACAAATGAAGACTTTTTTCCAGACTTACTGTCTGTCTGACTTAATTTTTGATACGCTTGAGACACTGTCGTCTCTTCAGACTGAGCTCGGCGTTGTAAAAATTTCAGCAGTTGTTTCATACTCCATACGTTTGAAACGGTAATCGAATCCTAGCATTTTTCTTGCATCGTTTGATGTAATCTAACTTCAATTAGACCAATTAAGATAGTATTCCAGCTGTCAATCGGTTTCTCTAGCGCACGAAGAGCTCTTGTGTGTCTTGCACATAATCAAACAGAGCACAAACTGGGAATTATTTTGAAATATACGGAATTTCTAGCAGAGCTCTCGTATAACCTTCGATTATGACGCGAGTATTGTCATAACGATCCTTGAGTAGCTTCCACGCAACCTCGTAATTTTTTGCCGACGTTTCAGGGACTGCAATGACCTCAACACTTGCTCTTTTTAAGCACGATTTCACATAGTGAAGTTTTTAAATCTCGGAGATTTTAATGTTATCGTGCACTATAGACCTGAATGTGTCATAAGAGGCGAGGCAAGTATCTTAACTTTCGAGAAACTATACGAGATGCATAGTCGGTAATTTAAATTTGTGGTAAACTGTAGTTCGTTATTGTAAATCGTATGTGAATTGGAACCCGATGTAATAGGTAAGATTAAATTGATGGACGCAGTTAGAATATTAACAGACATCTTTATGAGTTTTCCTGAAATGATAAAATAGCTATTTTCAAAACTATCGCGCTAGCCTGCGTGTTTACTAGTTTGTGATTCATATCTGATAATTTCTAGATGAGCTTGCATTATCCCGAATTCCACTGAAGCTTCCTCGAGCTTTTTTAACAGACACTCTGGATCTAGGGAATCAAGGTGCATATCTCTATTGATAGCGCTAAGGACTAGTTCGTATTTTGGTAATAATATCTTAATGTTACTGCGCTTGGTGTTTAATTCTGTTATCTCATTAGTTACTTCAGGCATGTCAAATAGATATGCAGTTCCGCAGTGCGTATAGAAACCGAAGCAAATTTACAAATAGGAATTAGATATGACAGGAAATGATGATTCGAAAAAAATAACTTACCGATGCATGTCTGAAAGTTGGATCCTAGATTGATGTTGACGGAACCGGAACACAGCACAGTAATCCCACAAACAATTGAGTAACTCCTGCACATCTCACAATCGGTATAATCGCTGGAGCTGCTGGAAAGTATTCGGACAAATTAAAGCAACTAGAACACTTCGCAGGAACTAGGATGACTGGAACACTGCTCACATCGATGTAGGACGTCTCGAATTCCCTTTAAAGGACTTGGAATACCTTCCTGCAGTGAGAGCAGTTTTTGCTTTGTTTTTAAACTTCACTTCTAGAAACTAGAGATAGTATGCACTCTTGAAATCTTCCCAGAGCGGCGTGATGTCCAGCAGAAGGTCACACTCAAAGCTCTTGCACTGGCTTGTGTTTGCAGTCCTGAGAAACTTCATTGACTTCTATCAACTGTCACAAGTTAACGTCACAAACACTGAACTATATTATACACGCGCTTTCGGTAGTCTCACACTTGCCGTAATATATCGCGGATCGAAGGACCATAAAATGTTTTGTTGATGATGAAGCCTTTTTCTTACTATAGGTTTTTAAATAAGAACACCCACGTTTAATCTATAATAATATTTAATTAAATTATTGAGAAGGGATATACAGTGAACGATTAATCTGTATTGGCTGGGTTCTTATTTTTAATTTTTTATGTGAACAATTTACTTGCAGTCAGGGTAGGGTTGACTGGTCGCTATATTGATCCAACGAGTGATCGATTATGAAAGATTTAATGTTCAAAATGTTATAAGATTAAAATGCTGGTTTATGAATATTTTTACGAAGTTAAATCATTAATTTTGGGGTCAAATATCGTCCAGCCTTATTATTTGAAAATTGCTAACGATTGGCCGATGCGCACCTAAGGGAGCTTCCTGGATTTCTGGTGTGGTCATCTCCTTAACCTCGCCGCTGTCCATGTTTATTTTTGCCCGTGTTTGCATACCATATTTCAATGAATGTATTCCACGAAGCTCTCTGTTATATCCCACCACTATTGCCAAGACTTCACCATTAGATGTTGATAATACAGTTTGTTTTCTGGTTGGCATGGGCCCAAGGACCTGATATCTTCCTTTCACTTGAATTGATGCATCGCGAGGAAAAGTGTACCTACGAATTTCGAATCGCCGATTCGGATTCGCGTGATGAATAAGGCGAACAGATCTAAGTTCATCAATTGTAAGTCAAGCTAGGGCCAAAGAAGAACGAATGGCAGGCGGTGATCTAGACCTGGCACGAGGAGAAGATTCGGCAGGAGGAGGAGACCTGACTGGAGAATCCGATTGAAGTATGGTAGGAGAAAGAGACAAGTCCAGAGAAGAATGTCCGCCACGAGGAACACCGGGTAGAGAATCTTTATTAGGTGAACGATCTAACTGTAAACTCAACTCTACAACAAGAAACAGAGAATCCAATTTAGAAAACACTTTCAAAAACATTAACTCAAGGAAAGTCAACTTTTGAAGGAGAATCGCAGAAAAAGCCTTAAAACAAGAGAAGTATTTTTCCAAAAATCAGTCTTAAAAAAAGAACATAAGCTCAAAAAAGTCAACTTGTGTAACGGAATTGGCCAAAAATACTACGAATAACAAAAATTTGTTTTTCAACATTAGTTTAATCGAATCACCAGAAACAGTTGTACAACACCGGAAAAAAGACGGAGATAAAGTTTTCCCTGTGTATTCTTAATTTTTTTTATAGAAAAGTCTTCTATTGTATTTTCGGTTCAGAAATTTTACGTTTCCGTTGATAATTCAACCACTTTGGTTTAAATTTTTGTCTTTCGTGTTAACAATGTTTATTGGCTGACAATTCAACCCTCTTCTTGAGAATTTGTCAATTTGACGAACACATTATCGATTCCCCCAGAATAAATTAAGATTAAATTTGTATTTATTTTGAAGAAACTCAAATAAGGTTTGAAAGAAAATATCAATTGGGGTGAAATAAAGACTGAATCGCATAAATCCTGATTTAAAGCTTAAAAAAATGTAGATGAAATTTTAGACATATTATTATATTCAACAATAAAATTGAGGATAACCGCCAAAGACAAGAGGAGAGAAGAAATAATACTCATTTTTTTAAATACTGGAAAAGCTAATTATTGTATTAATGAAGAATTTGAATCACACTGTAGCTAAGGAATATTCTAGTTCTCCATTAGATTATACATTATATTTTTCAGTTGTTATCTCAGAGATTATAGGCGTCAAGTTTGTCCTCAGATGTTTACATTTCATCAAAGTGGGTTTCCAGGAAAAAAATTCTTGTTACTTTTTGAAACTGATATCATAATTTATATAATCTTTTACGTGTAAGCGCAATCTTTCGTTTAATTTTAAATGAGTTTCTTATCAAAAATTAACTGTTTGGAGTCAAAATTATAATTCTTGAGGAAATTTCCTGCTAAAAAGTGAAAATTATAATTCTTCACGGAAATTCCCATTTCTGTCTCACAATTATAGCTCTTTTTGGAGATTCCCTGTCCAAAAGTCCTAATTTTCCACTGGAATTCCCCGTCCTAAACTGAAAATTATAATTCTTTACTAAAATTGTAATTCTTTTGGAAAATTCGCTAATCCAAGTAGGAATTATGATTTTTTCATAAATTTCCTGTTCTAACTCAAAATTAGAGTAATATAACATATGAAACCACTTTCGATTTGAAAATGGGGAAAGATTAAATCATTATTTTTACATCTTGAAAAGGAGAAAAATTTTTTTTATAAAAAGGATGCATTTTTGAACAATGTCAAATGATTATTTTATGACTTGTGAGATTGAAGAATTTTTTTTCATCTGATAAGTTCCCTTCTAAGAGTCTATCGGATGACTCCTATAGTAATTTTCCAAAGAACGTTATTTACCGGTAGCGACATGTTTTCGAAAAAATATCCTTTTTTGTGAAAATTTTTGTTTTATGGATTGGAAATTGAATTTTCAACAGTTCAATTTTATTCAATTTTCCAATTTAGAAAAAAGCTTTAAAAATATAAACTCAAGGAAAGTCAACATGTGCAAGAGAATGCCAATACCACCATACACATTCCATCTATATTCTCTCATACTTAACCCATGTTCTTCTTCCCTTTTTTCTTTACTTTTCCGCTATTCTCCTTAAATTATACTACATATTCTTTTAAACCGATGTCAAATCATCCTCTATTCTCTCCAAGCTTCCATATAACACCCTCTTCTTTGGCATAATTTACCCCATATGTTCCCATTTCTTAGTTTCATTAGTTCAATTTTCTCCCCTCTTCGCTCCTTAGCATCAATCCTTTATAGCATTTCTTTCGCTCCTTACTTTAGCTCTGTCCCCTCTAATCTGAAACCTCTTGTCACTATATTTCTTTTTCTTTCTTCTTTTTCTCTCTATACTTTGTTATAAATTTTTCAGTTTTTCCTTCTCCTTATTCCCACTCTCCCCAGCTTCAAGCTCCAGGTTTGAGCTTTCTATTTTTGTTATCCTACCTTCCAACTCCTTCATCTTTCTATTAGTCTCTTCCTGCTTTTCGAGTCTTCGTTCAAACGCATGCATCCTTTTCTCTAGCTTTTCGCTGACTTCTTCCTATTTTCTTATTTCTTTCCTAAGTACGGCCATTTTCCGCCTAATATCTTTCTTTATTTCCTCTCCCATTTTCTCCTAATTTTCTTCATATCTCACCACTACTACTATCATCATCTCGCGCATTTCTTTCAATGTTTTTTCTTTCACCGGATATTTAGCCTCAGCACTGTATCCTTCTGTCCCCTTATTGTTCTCATCCTTCTCTATAAAACTATGATTTTTCGGCGGGGATCTTGAAATTTTTGAAATTTTCAACTTTTGAAGATAGCCATGAATCCAATTCAAACGATCCCGCCTTCTATCGTTCTCTGTCGCTATCTATTGCCGCGTCTACTTGCCTTGCCTTTCTCACTCTCTAGCCCGCTCTGCTACGATCAACCCGGTCCGTCCACACTTTCACAAATCTCAAACCAACATAACCTCAACTTCCACATAAATCTGTTTTGATCCCCAAAAATATCCTCACCCCCTTGTCAATCTCTCAATCTCTTAATCAACCTCTCCCAAAGAAACCTTTCTACACTCACCTCCCGCAGGGTGTCCAGCGTCGGGGGTAATTGGACAAAGTGCGAATGGGATTAGTATCTAGTTTTAACCGCATCTAAAGGGACGAGCGAGCACTCTCAGGTCAAAACTCAGTCTCAGCGAATGGTGTGGTAGGCATCCAAGGGGTTCGCGGGGGGGGGGGGGATGAGTCAAGCGTGAAAATAGAAACGGTGCGAATGGACACCGTGCGCGAGGTGAGTGTACACACTTCCACAATCCACTCAACTCAAATTTTACCACAAATATCAGATAAGGGTTGAAGATTCGTCTTTTTGTGAAAATTAATATTTTTAACTTAATATTTAACTCCTACATTTCCAGTTGAAAATTTATCTTTTCTAGTTCAAAATTCAACTATTTGTTTGAAACTGCATGCATTTTGTTGAAAAGTTGTATTTTTTGTTAGAAAATTTATCTTCGTGGTTGAAAATTCTTTGAGAATTAATCTTTTTTTTAAAAGGGAGGAATGAAAACATCAACTTAAA